>JARCZZ010011513.1:0-14030 GCA_030323915.1 Brotogeris chrysoptera | reverse complement strand
CTTTGAGAGTCGTTTACTTCTTCCAACAATCTTCATCACTGCTGGCAGTCTTTGAAGCACCAGCTTAATTAACATTAGAGACAGAGCAATCATCCAGTCCTTCTACTTATCAGTTAGTTTAACTGCTCCCATGGTGGGCATCTGCTAGTCCCGGATACTCCCCATCCCAGGTCCTGTTTTCCTATTTTTTTTTTCTTACACTTTTTGTAAGGTCCTAAGGACCTAAGACTCTCTCAACTACCTCCAAGCACCTCCATTACAAAGCCATCAGACTTAACATTACTTAGAACTGATTACATTTTGTGCTTTTGTGCCTCCTTGTTTCAATACTAACAGACATCTTAAGTTTCTTCTACTGCTAAAGGCAGCACAGATCTCGATAGAAACTCAATATCTCCTTGGTTTTGTTCATGGGACTATAGGAAGGTCAGGAAATACCTGACTTACCTGTAAGGTACTGTTGCAGCTTCTCAGAGGCCTAACCCTCGGACCTCTGATGTGTCATTACCTTCATGTACCCAACAACAACTATCGACTCGGCTGATGCTGTAAAGAAAAACATGGGATTATGGAGAGAAACAGAACTGCTGTGTGCCTGTCAGGGCAGTATGCACTCTCTGGAGTCAGATGGTCATGGTGGGCCTCAGATACCCATATGCAAGAAAGTGAGGCTAATCTTGTGCTAGAGAAAGAATGACATAACAGATAACAGGGACCCAAGATCCTAAATCAGAGCATATAGTGTAGCCCCAGGGCTCTCATCTTTTCCAGTGAGCAGACTCCACAGCATTTTTAACGGGCACTTCAGGCTCCTTTCAAGCCAGGTTAAGCCTATTGTCATGAGTCTGCCTTATCTGAGTCACCTTTCACAGACAAACCCCTTACAAGTAATTCACTTGTCCCACCCATGCATTCAAAGACCTCAAAACTGAAAATCACTGCTCTACCCAGTTTAACTCAGCACTGTCATCCAATCCAGCAGTGAGGTACCAAATACAGACTTTAGGGGATATATCCACCATCTCCTTGCTGTCAAAAGTTGTTACTGGTGAAGATAACCCTAAACAACGTGTGCTTTCCTGTAACAAGTCAGTAGCAGTTAAGTCAAGATAAAAATTCAAATGGAATCTGATAAAAAGTGGATGCTGTTACTATCTATGCATGAACAAATGGGACGCAGAACCCACAGTTGCCTTGACAAAAAAAAGCATTGGAGTTCTCTTTGTGGAACTTGCTAGCAGCGATGTATGGGTGATTCATGAGAGATATTCTCCTAAACTACAAATGTACCCCCCAGGGCAGCTTTTCAAAGTAGATGTTCCTAGGAAAAATTAATTTTTTTTCTCGATTTTTGAACTTGTTACACTTGGAATGCTTAACAGAATTACATTTTGGCATGGAGTTCCTGAAAGATCTCTGATTATTTTGATTCCTGATTAAATGAAGATACCAAGCTTTGAGAGCCATGTGACTGGAGCCCTGAGCTATATAAAGGGAACAGCTCACCTGTTTCATGTGGTGTAGAATAAGATGAAAGGAAAGGATGTAGCTTGAAAGCATGATGGAGAACAGCCAGAGGTAAGGCTACTAATAGCTGGACTGTATAATTATACTTGGTAATGCTATGTGTTTTGTTAAGCTCAGATTAGCATATGATGGTCTCCAGTGTTTTGTACACTTTACAGGCTGACTTTCTAACATTACTTTAAATGGTTTAAAGGTTTTTTTTTCCAGTGAAAAGCTTTAAAAAACCTAGTTGACTCTGAGGGACTTGGGGAGATTGTTTTCTTTTGAGGTGGAAATACACACATGCTCTGAATATGAGCATTAGATTAGACTCGCAATAAATCTGGGAGATCTTTGTGCTCACTTTAATTCTACCCGATTTGTGTTACACACCACTGGTTGGCTGCTGTGGTTTCTGCACCAGCAGCTAGTAATGAGCTCAGGATGTCTCAATTTAACAGTCTTGTGTGACACCCCTGCAACAGAGGAGGAGGTTTTCCTAAAGAGGGCTACTCACTGCAACTTGAATGGAGAGTCTGAAGCATCAGGAAAACAATCATCTCCCACTGTCTACCTGTTAAAATTCAAGATAGAAATCTCTTTGGGACAGACTATCTTTGTACTTAAAGGCTGAATAGCAGCTAGCACAACAGCCCCCCAGCCCTGTCTGATACCCCCAGGCTCTGTTGTGATGTAAATAATATGTACAACTCCTTGGGCCAGCTTCAGAGACAACTTTAATAACATGTCAGTGTGAATGAATGCCAAGGGGCAGGAAGGTAGGAATGCAGGAGGAAAAGAATTAAGAGAGTACATGAAGGTTTCATATAAAGGAAGTCTGATTGCATCGCTACAGTGTGGGCTGCATTTCAGGGAACATGGAGTTTATAGGCCAGTTATCAGTTTTTGTCGTGCTCAGGGAATCTGTTTAATACTTCTGATGCTGCACCTGTATCAGTAATAGACATCCAGGGAAAGCATCCTTCGGGTATTCAAAACCTAAGCTGTATATGCTTATCCACAGACATATATAGCTTAATTTTGCTACATAACAACCTTACAGGTCTGGGGTGGCTGTTACTGCAAAAATAATTTCTTTGCAGATAGGTTATTTCAATTCAGATTTCTTCCTATGTATGGCCAGTCCCATAAAGAATTAAAGCACGAAAACTGAAGACCCATGGCAATGCCCAGACATCAGATTCAACCTGAATAACTCTCTTCAAGCAAATGGTTTAGCACCAGCAGCCAGATTATACAAGTGCCTGAGAGCTCACCCCATCAGCAGGCATGGAAAAAAGCAGCTTCCATATAACAGTCAAACTATTCTTCAACAAGTTAAATATTCAACTATATTAAGTCAAGATACAAACTGCAGTGAGTAGCATTCCCGTCTTCCCTCCCACAAAGGGTTCCACATCTTGCCATTCTCTGCATGAAAGACAAGACTAATAGTGTGTGAGATCTTCTGAGATGATGATCAGACCAGAAAGTTTTGATAATTGGGTGGCAAGTAACCACAGTTGGGACATGACATTGTTCAGACTAAATGGTCTAGCTCCCAGCTGCTGTAAATCATAAGTCATCAGAAGGCCTGACCCCTATCTAGTTTATCTTAGTTTCCGTCCAACAAGTACAACACTGGACATTTTTTTGTTTAAGCAAAAGCTCAGCTAATCACCCATAGACTCTCTGCGCCCTGGTCTCATCCATATGGCAAGGCAAAAGACAGAATTTCTGACTGATACCTTCCACTTTCCAGCCCTGTTTCTTTCCCACCGTGTGGATATACTGCTTTGTGGTAGCAGTTGAAAAGGCTGTGGTGTCACTGGAGGCTTTAGTGTCAGCAAAACCCTGCAGCACTTGGAGGAGTGCAGTGGCGCAGAGGACAAAAGTGGCACTATTTAGGACATGGGACATCCCACTGGCTCCTGCAACTGCTTTCCTTCGGGAGGCAACCTTTCCACCCAGCCATTTCCCTTTCCCTTATTCATCATGTAAGTGACACGGTTTAGTGTGAGGTGTCCCTGCCCATGGCAGGGGGGCTGGAACTAGATGAACTTAAGGTCCTTTCCAACCCTAAATGTTCTATGATCCTACCAGGCTGCTCAAACTATAGAAGCCCTCATGAAAATAAAACTTGCATGTCATATATAACAAGGAAAGTCTCAACCGCTGGCAAAAAAAGTGTGAAATTACAGTATCAGTGTGAGAGAGAGATATGAACCTTCATTGCCCAGGAGAGAATTTGAAAGCGCATATTTTTTTCCACTCATAAGCCATGTTTAAGGGGTGGCTTTTGGGAGCTGAGAGGAAGACACAGAAGAAAAACTGCACTTACAAGAGGGGTATTCCTGCCCTAAATATTTGGGACCTTTTTCTGATACACCAGCTTGCTTTGGCCTGGGGAGATGTGCAAGCACAGCTCCAATGAAGAGGTATGGTTCCTAATGTGTTATGCCCACAGCTAATGCTCTATCAAGCCTTTCTGAAGACAGAACAACAAAGCCTTTAAGAGTGACTGAAAAAAAAAGAGTAGGGTACAACTTTTTGCCTGGTTTTTCTCTTCATGGAAAAATTTAGCAGTCCTGGGTAAGGAGGAGATTTGCCTGGTCTAGCTGTGGTAGGGGATACTAGTCTCTTGCACTCATGAGAATCTAATTTATTTTTAAAGAGGGTTTTAATATAGCATAACAATATTACCACACATCTCGCTCAAGCAAAGAATTTTTCCAATCTATATCCAGTGCCAGATAGAGTAGCTATAAAATGAATTACTGTACCTTAAATTTCTGCCTTGGCTGTAGTGACAGGAAGCTAATTAGACAAACTGACCATGTCTTCTGGACCCAAATCCACATTACTTGGACACACAAGAATTACCAGCTGCGTGAGAGCTCGTGCTTCTGGAGGGAGTTGGATTTAAAGGATGAAATAACAGGTAAAGGAACAGAGAACTATGGCCACTGTGGGGCCCAAACCAGTAAAGCAGCAGTGTTTAAACTCTTTTCCAGCTAAATTTTAACACTTCACAATGCAGCCAAAATATGTTAGAAGCATGTCTAAGGCATGGATGCTGGGCCCAGACCAGATATAAAACTAAGCTCTAAACGCAGTTTGACTTTTCCAGGGTATTCTTAAATTCCAAAGACCAGTGTATGAGAGCCAGCTGCACATGGTAATCCTGATGGAGCAGACCACATATCTCATGGCTCACAAAGCTACTGACCTTTTTGGCTCTGGCAAGCTTTGCTGGGCAGTAATAGACCTGGACCTACCAGGGCTCAGCAGGCCATGGAGCAACAGTTTCAAGCCCATGCTTCACTTCCGCCATCAGAAGCAAAAACCTTTGGTCAGGTGTGAGTTTTCTGATACCTCTTTTGCAAGTATCTGAGTTGCAGGAAAATTACTCTTGACAACTACTTTTCTCAAAAATTTCTCTCTCCTGTTTTCACTTCCTCATCAGAAGATGGGCTCCAGACTGTGCCCAGATAGTATATGGCCCTCTTTTCTGGTATTCCTATCTCCACGTAGTTAGATCCAAACATTTCAGATATCACTAAGTATAGAATAGGGAGAGGGGCAGCGTTAAAATCCAAATTAGTCACAGGTTGAAACATCCTTTCTGAAAGGGGTGAGCAAACTTCAAAAGCTAAGAACAAACACCCAAAATAATGGCTGCATCCCCACGAGCTGCATAGCCTTCCTTTTTTTCAGGTTAGGCTCAGCCAAAAAAGGGGGCACAATATTCAGAAAGGAGCTGGGCCAAGGGATCTTACTATTTTGTATGTATTATTTGCATTGTCATAAGACAGATTTCAAATGGGGACTAGTGTCCATTGAACTAGACACTGTAACAACAAACACCACAAAGACAATTCCCTGCCCTTGAGAGCTAATCTTTAGCCATTTCTCTGCAGCATCTGGCTAGAGCAGGGAATAAGGAAGTATATTATTGTGTACTGTATGGATTGCATTTAATCTTATTTCTGTAACCCTTGTCCTTCATTAACCTACTGCCCCACTTCTGTTTGTTAACCTAACTCATCACCTCAGTCTCAATTTAGTTTGAAAGCTTCTTGAACAAAAGTCCTTGTGTCTTTTCACTTTTTTTTCATTTTGCATGGGTTTGAGCCACAAAAATTAATATACATTATTGAAAACATGAAACATAACTTCCTTTCTTCTCTGAGAAAAAATGGATATATTAAAATGTGCATCGAAGTGTTATGATTTTGTAGTTCTGTAGCGGATCAATGAGCAATACAACTGGTATGACAATATAAATGAAGAAGTCTGGTCTGCATGTATAGACGCACCAAGTACTCCTGCAGATGATATGCAGACAAAGGAGATATATCTGCAAAATAGTTCCTACTGGTTAAATACAAAAAAAGCTGCTGATATACTGCATTGTGATTGATAAATTGAATTTGCAGGTCCCCATAAAGATAAAGGAATGTGACAAAATCGGGGCAATACAGTCTCAGCATCTCCAGGACTTGGAATGAAATCTGGGCGTTTTCCCATCTCTACAGTCATTCCTTCCAGGCCAGTCTGGTGCCTGCAGCATCCTCTTCCCCTGCTTGCAGCCACAGCAGCTTCAACTGCATCAAGAGACAATGTCTCGGTACAGGAGGGTATTTGAGCATTAGCAGTTTCTAACCTTTCCTAGGGAAAAGGGACTACCTGGACAGAAGAGTCCATGAGCCAACAGCTGCAGTAGGGTCCAACAGCTCTGCCACCATCCATCCATCCCAAATCTTAAATTCATGCTCTAGAAAAGGAAGAACAAAAAGGTATTTGTTTAAAAGACTGTACTGAAGAACTATAAACAATACATGATGTTAGTTTAAACAGACAGAATAGCAAGGGTAAAGACAGTGTAATGGTGCATTTCATTTCTGTTTCACCTCCAGGCCATGTAGATCTGCCCTATTATCAGCTTAAATATGATGTCCTCTTTCTGCAGGCCTGCAAACCCCAAACTGACTCTGACCAAGACAGCAGAGTATGTGTTCAAGAGTCTCTGAAGAAACGAAAAACTCCCTCAAACATCACTCTGTTCCTTTTCACAAGCATCAGAGAAAGAGGGAAGCCTCTGCAATCAAGCAAAAGCATGCAAACCTTCTGAGTGTGTTGCTTTCCCCAACCCTCAGCACCACATGCTTGGGGAGGCACAGGGCAGGGGAGTCCTTTCACAGCTAGGCAGTCAAGGCTGAGAGCTATTTGGATTAGATGAGGAATTTCAAGTGGAAACCATCTGAATGTGTGTATGAGCCTGTGTGAAGTTGAACTGTGTTTAAAGAAAACAAATGGCTTCTTATAGTACCTCTCTGCAAGGTCCAGTTCTAAAGGGGGCATAAGTAACCCTGCCTTATAACTTTTTCCTGCCACTGCAAATTTAAATGGGATTGTGGGGAGTTTTTTCCTCTTCTGAAAGCAAAGAATCAGGAAAAAAACATGACAGCAATGGTACGAATAAATTGGCAAGATACGCTGTAAATAGCTTTGATACTAAATAAAAACAAAATAATCATATTGCAGCCATTTTAAGATTTCAGCTTCCTTCTTCACCCCTGCCACTAAGCAGGCTTCCTCAAAATGTGACAAGAATTCAGAGGGATGCTTGCCAAGTATTTTCTGACCCAAATCCTAGAGGTATCCTCCATCTGCAGCAACAGACAGCTCGCTGTGGTCTGTCATTACGTTCTGTTTGGTTTTCAACACCAGCTACCCTAGTTAATGAAAGAAGATGCAACCACCAAAGACAATGAACAAACATTAGTGGCATTTCTGGGAAGCTTTGAGGAAGACATCTCTAATCTTGAATAGGCCAGAGTACAGAATAGTAATGACTTAGACATGCACGTACAAGTGTATTGCTTTAGCAAACTAGGTAAGCTCAGCAATTAGGAAAACAGGCTGTATAAAGCCTGGTGGACAGGATTTAAGGACAAGAGATGAAGAGCAGAGCTAACCATTCAGTTTCTGTCACAGCACCACACCACCACACCTACCTACTTACTTGGCCTCTATCTGCAGGCAGTAAATCTAATAGCTTGAAAGATCCAGGCAGTCAGAAATATATTATTCCTATAGGACTGAGACCCAGCTCCACATCCATAATGTTCTATGTAAATGTTTGCATGCAGCCCTTCACATCTAAGGTTTGTAGAAATGCATGGTATTTAGCCAAATGCCATCCCACTAAAGAGCAGCATATTTTTGTTCCTATAATCTTGCATGGAAATTGAAATGGACATATTTTAACAAGGGAAAAGTAAACACATTTCCCCCTCAGCTAGGTGCTGCAGCATCTATTGGTGATGACAGTGGCCTGAGATTTTCTCTACTCGTTCCTGACCAAGGTTCAGAAACCACCAAAGAAGAAAGTTCCCCTCAGAAAATTAAACCCCACAGTTTGACATAGGCATTAGTCTGGGGTTGGATCTACTTATCCAGACAATATAGGCAGCACTGGCCTCAACAGCAAAGCTCTGACATTTTGCTCTTCATCAAACCTTCCTATTTTATGTAACAAACTACCATTTATCTACCACGTAAACATGCTGTACTTAAAATGCTTGTCTCTGATAAACCATTCTCCCCTTTGAGGATCCATTAGGCCCAATATGAATCAAGCCTAAAAAGCTACTTAAAGCTTTTGGAGAATTCTTTGGATTTCCAGCCTCATATTTCAGTTACTGTGATGTTTGCATTAAGATGCTTGTCTGAGTTTTGCCCTGCAGGACTGAGGAAAAGAAAAATGTTCCTTTTGTGTGGAACACAAGTGGTGGGTATTTAGCTATTTCTTGTGTATTATGACAGTACCATCTGGCATTCATCTGCCGGGTACCTCAGGAGAATGTCCCCTTCCTACTTGCCTGTATGATGCTGGCCAAAATGATAGAGTACACCAAAGGTTAACTTCCTGTAATATGGTCTCTTGGTTTATCTGGAGCAAGACAATAGTTCCTTTATATTCCTAACTTTGCATTTCACATGTTCTCTTGCCTGCCTGGAAAACAAGGTCATAAGAAATTCTTATGGGTCAGACACCTCCAAATGCAAAGCCAGAGATAATGCTAGCAAGCTTAGTAAAAACAATCTATAAGGCCAGCTGGCAATGCACATACAGTAGGAAATATGAAATAGAAATTTGCCCAGTTAGATTTGTTCCATTCCATTGAAACGCTTTGTACAGTGGAAGTATAAAAAACCCACTGCTCTTAGAAGTCATGGTTCACCTGCTGACTCAAAAGCTCATGTCTGTAAAACAGCATGAGAGAGGCTAAAGGGACTATCTGCTTGGGTTTCTCTCTTGGTCTCAGCCTAATTTATCTTGTCAGTTCCAAGATCTCCGTTCATTTCTTGGAAGAGTAATAAAGGAAGTTTGGATTAGCCATGCCCTCCAATTATTTGATAATTTTTATGCGAACAAATAAGAACCTAGCATGGACCAGTTCCGACTGACTAGTTCAGCTACTCAGTAGACATCTTAAAGCTATTTTCATCCTAGCCCCTTCCTCAAACGGCAGCTCCTTCACCCCTTTCAGGATATATACTTTAATACTCCTAACCTGCTCCTTAAAAACAGCCTTTTCAAGAGAAATAAGCCAGTCTTGAGCAATTAAGACCTATAGATCTCCCTTCACTTCCTTCAAAGCCATTGTGGAGGTGCAGCTGAAAACCATTAAATTCAATTGAGCCCAAATGGCCCATAAGTCATATGGAAACTTCCTCTGGGCTTTTAACAAAGAGCCTTGCTTTAAGTTCCAAATTACAAACAAATTCAGCCTGTTCAGCTTTCACATAAAATATAAAAATTAAAGAAAATGTACAGAGGAAAAGTTGCATCAAATCACAAGGAACAGTATAAGAAAGGACATCCAGTTACTCTTGTTCTGAAGTTACATTCTTCAGTTAGAAATGTCATATTAAGTCATAGCAATATTTTCTTAAGTCTGGGCTGGAAGCATGCTTTATTCAGTGCATCACAAAGTAAAACTGCTGGTGTTCACCACTCCATCCTCTCCTCAGACTTTTTCCCACAACAGCTGAAAATAATACATATTTACATATATACACATAATATGATGTGTATATATAATGTGTATGTATATATGCATCATTATATCACATATAGCTACCAAACTAATCTCAAGTTCACACATAATAAGTAGTTAATAAATATTTCTATACTATATATACTTAACATTAAATATTGCATTATTGTGGGTCAGGTTTTAATCAAGTTGACAAATTTATGTGGCTTTACACTGCAACTCTCAATTTGTCAAAGATTAGGGATCAATATATGTACTGCAAGATCATAACTCTGCTAAACACTGAAAAGATCCAGGCAGATACTGAACTTAGAAAATTATGCAATAAAATTGTTCCATAATACATCTTTATTCAGACCCCCCATGGGACTGGCATGCTGTAAAAGCCTTTAAAAAAGCCTCTACTTGAGGGTTAATTTCACCCTAAGGGCTCTGAGAATAACTGAAAGCCCAGATCTTTATAACATTTTATCAATTAATGTTTTTTACATTCTTTTTAATAAGAACTTGATGAAAAATATCCTGCTCTACTTATTTTATTTGGCACCCAAGTAACAAGTCATTAAAAGTATTTGAAAAGTTTTTAAGAGTGCTGTGGATAAAGATAATGGGTCTGAGAGGCAGACCCATGCGCAGTCCTGAGGCACGTGAAACAGAAAAGAAAGTAGCAGGCATCCTCTGTGGCTAATCGGGACCATGCCGAGCACTGCTCCAAGACATACAGGCTCAGCAGTTGATTCCCACACAGATCCAACACCTTTGCCATAGTGAGGCAATAGATGCAAGGGAGCAGGGTACCATGGTCTCCTGGCAGACTGCACCACCAAGGTAGGTCCATCAGGGCACTGGGACTCAAACCACAGTGACTGAAGCACGGACTTTGTCTCCTTCTCATTCCTCTGTGGCAAATGCAGCAAACCCTTTCAGTTGGCTTTGTACCAAACCATTGGCAAGGGCACAGTTTAGTTTATTGCAATGAAACAAATAGCTCCGTTGCTCCCATTCTTCTTTCTCCTCTCCCTCCCTCAGCCCTTTCTCCTAACTGTGCACTCTTGCTGTTCTCTCTGTACCAGCCCAGAGCCATTTCAACTCACCAAACAGGCAGAAGAGCAACTCAGCAAACACTTTAACAGAGCCTCATACAACAAGCAAGAAGGATGACAGTGCAAAGGAGATAGGACTGTGGAGCCAGGAGCAGAATGAAGAGAAGGTGGCCTCAATTACGGCAACAGGGAGCAATCTGCTGGACCCACACACTGTAAGACATGAAGTTTGTTAAATTAGCAAAATGAAAGGACAGCTGAAATTTGTTAGCCTGCATCTAAAAAAAAAACCAACAAACAAACAAAAAAGGATGAGGTCAGCATAGTGTATTAAGAGGTTGACTATGACCCCACTCCTTTCTCAACACCTCCAGAAGTTTGTTGGTATTTAGACCACAGTCCTGAGACATTATAACAGAAACTGCAGAACTTCTAAGATTGTGATTGAGGTTTTGGAATATTAAACAGACAACTAATTTCACAACAACAAATGAAGTAACACCTATCGGGAAAGTCTAGGGGTGACCAACCGAAAAACTAGAAAGGAAAAAACAGATGCTGAAATACCTGTTTGGAAGAAGTATGTTCTCTGGTTTATTCGTTTGCTTAATTGTCCTGAATTGTAGCCACTACAGGAACATCATACCTCTGAAGAAGCATAGACATAAGTCCTGAAATTCAACTAAGAGGGAGAAGGAGAAGGGAATCACTCTCGGCTGATTCCCCATTGCCAAGCAATATCAAATCGAGACTGCCCGAGTCTCAATTTCAAGCATGCTGAAATCACCCCTTCTGGTGGATAAAAGCTATCTGCAGACAAATTCACCTCCATAGCTATAATATGGTTACCCTAAGCTTTACAACCCTGAAAAAGGCAAGAATTTAAGTAATAATAAAGTCCCCCCAAAAATACAAGCCACTATTTTAGCTCTGCAGAAGGAAATCCAGTATAATTTGGTTGATGTAATTAAAGGGGAGAGATGTGGAATCTCGGGGTGAGTCAGCAGCACTGAGCACACCAACAGCACCAAATGCAGTGACACCTATAGAGTCAGCATATCTCTGGCTCTGATCCAATTTGTCTTGGGCCAACCCAAATACAGAAAAACAGTGGTACTGGTCACTGTCAGGATGCTTTTGTTTACAAGCTAACTCAGAGAGCTTTTCAAAACACTGTTGTTCTTTTTTTTCCTGAGCAAAATCTCTGAATTCTAACTTGAAAGGGTATTTCTAACTGGTTGTGATTCATGGGGATGTATGGACATTTCCCAGGGAGTTTGAAATACCTGGATTCTTTTTCCCACAACTCCCAGGAAATGCAGTTAAAAGTCTCCCACAGGTTGTTACTTCAGCCTGTTGGGACGAGCAGCGCCGGATAGTCACCCAGCAGCCTCCATCACAGCGCTTGCAAGGGGCAACACTCCTACAGATGCTACGGAATGCTGGGCCCAAAGCCAGGGACTTGTGTGTAAACAATTTCATTTCCAGGACTTGTGCGGAAACCATTTCCCAGTGTAGACATGACCAGCATAAACTTGGACAAGAGCACAGGTAATTTATATTTCTGTATGTAGCTAATTTATGGAGAAATGGCATAGCACTGGAGGCCAGTGGAACAAAATGGAAGGGGGTGGTGGTGGAGGAGATGCTCCCTTAAGGAAATGAACATTAGAAAAATTCTTAAGACAAAAGCACACTGAGGACACCACTATATTTAACCTAAGAATGATCTTGCATTAATCCTGATTTAGCCACTGAGATTTTCAGCTCTGACTGGTAACTGCAACTAATGCACTGGAAAGCCCTGGGTGGAGCTTTTTCCGTCACCTCCCTCACACAGGATTCACTTCCAAGAGCTCTTTAAATGTCAGTCCTTGAGCAATGGGTTTCACACAGCAGAGCCAGTTGCCTTGCACAATTTGAAGGGAGACCTTCCGTGTTTTGCTTTCCAGCTACTTTCACTCTTCTATTCACCGTGAAGGTTGCCTTCAGTGATAAAGCTAAGAAACCCCACCCTTGCTTGTTATCCTGGCAATATTTGATTCTGACAGCGCATTCAGTATACTTCATGAAATATGCAACCCTGTGTGACTAATGAGGTATTTGCACATCAGGATCATATACAGAAAATTGCAGGGCAATAAAAGTAAAGAAAAAAACATGAACTGATCAGCCAGCTGTTAAAATGATGCAAAGTGTGTCTTATTAAATGTGTTGTGTTATATCCAGATGATCACTAGAACTCAGCCCTGGCTCCCTCAGTAAAGCTTCACTTTCAAAAACCTATAGGTCTTCTTTTCTATTATTACATGTTAGCTCCCTATTTTTCAAATACTGATGAAAACATCCACCTTTCTACTGCCTCCCTGCTTTCCAATCATATAAGGGCAGTACTATTTTGATTTTATGTGTATGATTGCATCTGCTCCAGTGCTAAGCATCCTATCAGCGTATGACCAAATAGCAAAGCTGACATTTTTGCCAGGATTATCCACAAAATGTGTTTCCTACCCCTGATTTACAAGAGCTCTATTCATGAGAAATGATTAATAGCTCAATAGTGCTGCCAAAAAGCACATAAATCTAGACATCCTCTATGTTCCTGACATGCTGCTCATCTAGTAGTTATGTTCAGATCTCTCTCTCTCTCTCCTGCTTATCTATGTCTGATCCCCAATGGGCACATGCCTGTGCTGATTAGACAATACAGTTGCTGACTGGGACGATCTTGGACTCATATTACTGATGGCACCCAATTAGAGGTTGCAGAAAGCAGTGTCCTTCCTGGCTTGCACTAGACAAGCACGATTAAGTGTTAAATGCCTTCTAAATTAACAGGCAGCATCACCCATGTGTCCCTTACAAGTTATCAGGGTAAGAAACCAGCTTCATTGCCAAGTTTTTGCTGTTCACAGTTAGTCTCCCAGGCTGTAGACTAATAGAGCTGAGAAGCTGCATAGAAGCATACACCTGACTCAGCTGATGCTTAACTTATTCAACAAGGTTTCATACACTTGTCATTAAACATGCCTTTAAGTGCCCCAGTCAGATGTGGCAGATGGAAACAAGCACTATCTGAACCATGGGCCTATGATATTCTCCATCCCCTCACCACACCACCCCCCTAATAAAAGCTATTTCACACTTCTTGAGCATCCTTCTTCTGAAGATCCTGGAGTGTTTTGCAATTATTAAAGTACAGATCATACCATGCCTACCCATTTTTTCCATCATTTCAATGGAGCTCCTAGCACAGCAAGACACACAAAAACAAGTAGCTTGTTGTGCCTAGTACGTAGAATCACAGAATCATAGAGTAGTTAGGGTTGGAAAGAACCTTAAGATCATCTAGTTCCAACCCCCCTGCCAGGGGCAGGGACACCTCACACTAAACCATGCCACCCAAGGCTCT
>JARCZZ010011507.1:0-13195 GCA_030323915.1 Brotogeris chrysoptera | reverse complement strand
ATGCTCCATCGCTGGTGGTGTTCAAGGCCGGGTTGGACATAGCCTTGGATGGCATGGTTTAGTGGGAGGTGTCCCTGTCCATGGCAGGGGGTTGGAACTAGATGATCTTGAGGTCCTTTCCAACCATAACTGTTCTATGATTTTATGATTCTATGAGTCTATGATTTATATGCAAGGGTTACCCTCTGTGGCTTTTTCATGTTGTCCTCCCGTTACTGAAAGTGGTTACATAGAGCAGAAGGTTGTTATAAAAATCAAAGCATGAGAGCATTAACAGATAGTTGACTGACCCTGACCTGTAGGTGTCCTAACTTTCACATGGTGGCATGCAGGTAAACTGAGAATTAAAACTGAAACATATCACCATCTTAAAAACTCTGTCAGCTTCAGCAGAGGCTTGGATGGGAGTGAGAATTTTATTGATGATATCTGCTTAGAAGAAGCTCTGTTGCCTCTAGAAGCAGACTTCATTGCTTTACCTAATCAGAGCTCTGCATACATTGCTTTGATGAGTATGTTGCCCAGGGACATTGCAATTTATCCATTATTAGGTGTTTTTAAGAGCCTCTTAGAAAAACAAAATGTATTCTTCATAATGTAATGACAGCTGAGACTACCTTCAAAACAAGATGGTTATGTAGGTTTCTTCCACTTTGACTCTTACTTCTTACTTCATTATAATTTTTATGTGATTTTATATTAACTCACCTCAACTCTGGAGATAAAATGTTTGCCTACAGGGGAAACTGGCACAAATAGAGATTAAATAATTCAAAGGTCAAGCTGGTACTGAATTTGAGATGGAACTCAAGGAAATGAGTTTTCTACCCAGCCTACTAGACAATATTCCACCTCAGAAATCCAAAGTAAAGAAGGCAACAGATTTTTACACCATTTGTCCTGATTCTTCAGTCACTGCAGTACTGTAGAGACATGAAAGCATCACTTCTATTAAGTTTAGACATATCCCACTGGGATTCATTTTATGAAGGGCCAGGCCCCAAGGGCAGAAGCCCGAGTACTGTTCAAATGGTAAAGGGGGATGTGCTGGAACTCCTGGGTCACAGGCCTTGGGAGATACGAAACCGCAGACCCTTGAGCCATGGTGGTTGTTATGGAAAGCAGAAGGGGTGTGTCTGAGTCAGGGGAGTGGACAGTGCTGGGTGGAGACTCACAGGCTGCATGGATGGAAATGCCCTGATTGTGCAGCAGAGACCCACTGGTTGTGGAAAGTACCAGGTGACTTTTTGTATTAGCTAGGAGCCAATCAGAAACCATTGTATCAGTAGTGTGCATTTTGAAATATCCAATCAGTGTGTTAAAAGAAACATATATAAGTGCATGAAGACTTAATAAATAGACACGTTGCTTGCATCAAGCTATGTCCCATCTCTCAATCGCAGCAATTTTACTTGCAGTCTTTTCTCTACTTCTTAACATATATTTATTGATTTCATTGATTAAGGCATCTGGTTTATGTGAAGCCATTATTTGTTCTTGTGGAACACTGTTTAGCAGCTGTTGTAGTTCAGACAAGGGGTGACAAGGTAAGAATTAAACTAATAGAGAACAGTATTTTAACACCTGGCCTGAAACACCAATATTAATGAATCTTCCTTTTAGAAAACCAGTTAGTTATTTTTCACTATGTTGAATCTGATGGCAGTGTGGATTGTATTGCATTTAAAAAAAAAATCCTGAAAATGCAGAAGAATTTTTACACAAGGGGAGATTTTTATACAGATTGTTTTCTTTCAACTTCAATTTTTTAATTAAGCAGACTCTTTCTTATCAAAAGTTATGGCTCAGTTTTCCAGATAAATTATGTCAGATCACTGAAAGCCATCACATTTCTTCATTAAAATGCTGATATATGGGAGATATTTGGAGTTTTGTTTCTGTGTTAGTTTAAATTCTACTTCATGAATAAAGGCAGGATACAAGTTTTGATTGATTAGCACCCGCTAGAATTAAAAGTGGTCAGCCCGCGGTCAAGATCCGGCTCTTTCACTAGCACCTGAATGAAAGTACTTCAGAAATCTTCACGTGAAGTCACGTTACCTAATCTACTATGTGCAGTATCAAGAAAAATGTCTGTTAAAATGTTTTGATTATACTGTGCTGCAACAACTTTGTTCTCTGCTCAGAAGCTTTTCTACCAATATGCTGGCTGAAAGAATAGATTTTTATTTTTTTTTTGGTCAGTGATCATTTAGGATTGTTAGAAATTCTTGCTCTGTCACAGAATTACATTTTTTAAAATGAAACACTGGGTGCTGCATACCATTCTGCATTTTGCAGTGCAAAAATACTGCAGTAAAATTACAGCAAAAGTGCTGCATCTTCCTTTGTGCTACTTCATTGAAGAGATTACAAAACTTCAGCTTCTTCAATGCATTGTGTAATCTAAATCACTCAGATTTCATATCATCAAGAAAGATAGGGAAATAAAGCAGTTTGGACAATTTCTTCTAGCTCCAAGCAGGTGCTGCTTTGCTATACCTGCCAGCTGACCCTCATTTTGCATGTCAAACACAGTATTGAATTTGATACAGAACTGGCAACAATTCGAACTTCATTTAGTTTAGCTTCTTCCAGTTATCCTCTTACTTTCCACAGCTTTGTAGCCTTTACTACAGTTGAGGATGTTAAGAGGACATAGGAAAAGAAGGCTCAGTTTTCAAATACCAATGACTATTTCAAACAGACGGAAGATTCACATGTGACTGGAAGAAAAGTGCTTAAAATGTTTTTCTTGCTTAATGGTTAAGAAGGAAATGTTTAGGGAAAAAATAGTGTTTCTCTGAAATTTCTTAAAGGACCAAGTTCTACCTGTTCTATGCTAGTGCAGTAATATTTTCCCCATGTAAATGTGCAGGATTACAAAATGGGGAAATAAGCTGTGTTTAGTGAGAGAATAGAAGTTATTTACACCTTCCAAAGTCTCAGAAGGACACTTCAGTGTGTCAGATGCTAACTTTGATTCTTCTTGCCTCGTGCCGCAGCTGTCCCTTGTGGTGATGATATGGGTAATAGTCAAAGTTTCTCAGCTTCCACTCAGCTTTGAATCCATCAGGAATTACAAACCAGAAGTCACTTTCTCTCATGTATTTGCTGCCACTCAGCACTGTACTTCATTTCCCCTCTGCTTTTTGTTATGATCCTATTAGCCCTTTTATAACCTTCAGGTCTTAAGCAAATAATGTGTGCATTGCAGACTCAAGCGTATGCAATTGTATTCCCCAGAAAAGACAGTAAATGCCAGATTGTAAGCTTAGGGTAAATGCAAATATTACCATATTTGCAAGGTTTTAGGCTTCAGGATGTATACTGACCAGCCAAGGATGTTAATTACATACTGACAAGACCTTTTGGGCAGAGGAGGAAAAGAATGGTTTTCACAGCTTTCCCTTCTTTCCTCAGGTTGCCAGTTTGGGAACACTAAAAGATATTTCGGGAATTTGGGTATGGATTAGTGTCCAGTCTTATCTGCTTCAAACACCTCTTACTTTCCAAAAAGCTTTGATCCTTAATTTGATAAGTGGACATCTACAAGTTGGTTGCTGACTGACCAGAGACGGTGTCTCAGAAACTGCATGTGGCTAGTGCCCATGGTAAGAATCCAACGGAGCAAATATAGAATTTCCCTTACTTAAGTAATGGAACAGCAGAATACTCAATGGAATAGCAGAAATACAAATACTACATACCTACCTGCTGAGGGCCCAGACAGATACATTTTATAATTCAATAAAATACCTGTGAACAAATGAAAATTCAGAATTTTGTTCCATCACCTAATTATATCCCATGATAATTTTTTTCAACATCTACTGAGCTGTTAATCACTTCTGAGAAGTAAAAAAAAAAATTATTTGAAAACTACTTCAGGTGAAGAAGACAGTTCCTTGAATGGGCACAACGTGGCCACTGTGCCAGAAGCCCCATCTGTAAACACAAAAAGTATCCTGAGGACTCTCAGACCATTAAGTTAACAGCAAGTAGCAACTCAGGGAAGTCTATGCACTTGAATAGGATATGAAAATTCAATAAATAATATAGGGGATAAAGACAGATGGGTGCCACCTATAGATGGCGCCCACAAAAAATCACACCGACAATATCTGCCAGAGCAAAACCTGCTTAAGTTAGTCTGTAGGTGCACAGAATAGGAGGTCCCTCAACCATCATTCTTCCATGAAGCTATAGACTGGCTTCAGGAAAGGGCCTAACTCCAGCTAGGGTTAATAGCACTGAAATGTCTGTAAAAGTCAGGCGGATATTCTAGTTCTTCCTCAAATAAGGCTTAGGTTTCCCCTTGCACAACTCATGCTACAGATGATAAGTATACACAGTTTAAGCTGAATCCAAGACAATAGTTCAAGTTCAGGATCTTCTGAGTAAAAGCAGATGAGCTTGAAGACAGTTCTTGGAGTGCTTTGACTCCGAACAAGAATATAATCTCCTACTACCAGTACCATTCTGGAAGAATGGCTATTGCTCCTCTTATTCAGCCTTTGGATTAGGCAGATGTTATATGAAAATTCTCAGTTGTCCAGCAACATTTTATTTGATAACCAACTTAAGAGAGATTTTTTTTCCTATTTTTACAGGTTTTAATTCCAATATGATGATGGGTATTGTGTATTCAGTAGGTGTTTGTAAGAATACATAATTTCAATTGCACAATAAAGTTCAGTATTATCTCCAAAAGAGGCACAACACATTCCTGTCCAATATACTTCTGCTATATAACTATTTTTTCGTTTCCCTGAACACTAGACTGAAACTTACTGATATGCGATTTCTGATGAAGACACTGACTACAAACAAGATGGTGTGCTCCTATATGTGTGTGCGTGCACAAGTGAAGTGAACATCTGTCAGTATTACACATCTTTACCATTAGCTTAGAAAACATTATAAACTAAAACACGACTTAAAACACTCAATCTGTAGCAATAAGCATGTAATAATTTTGTATTTTCCACACTGCTGATTATTTATCTGCATCATAAAATGGTCTCCTTTCCCTAATTTTCACTTTTTATTAATCCTGAGTGTAGTTAATGCACATTTTCTTTTTCTGATTATTTACAATATGGTCAAGGAGAACAACATCGTTGATTTCCAGTCCCTGCTACTTTTATAAACTCAGAACTCATTCACACTCTTCACTTCAGACAGCAGTGAGCATTAAAGTATATTGGAGCTTACAGGAAATAAGTGCTTATTTGCCCACCTGGAAGTGCCAAAATACTGAGAATTGCAAACTGTCAATTGATAGCTCTCATTGAGCAACTGAGTTCTGAGTAAGGAAAGCTTGATGGTTTAGGATTAGTGAATAGTGACAGATAAAAGTCTTGGGGAGGCTCTCCTTGATGAAACAGCAATGGCCTACAGTGGGAGCTGCGGTAATCCTGAGTGCTCTGGTATATCAAGGTGAATGCCAGTTATTATAAATTAGCAAAAGGGAAGTAAAATTAGATATTGTACGCATCATGATACCTGGATGAATATATCTTCAGCAGAATCTGCACTTTCTGCTGTGCTATGGCCTGGCTTCCCTAGATCAGAAATTAAAAACCTGTTGTTTAAATATTAAAAAAAGAAAAAGAAACCAGACTATTCTATGTGTTATTTAACAAATATACCCATTTTCTGCACTTTCAGAATGCGTAAAAGGGTTGCAAAATTTGCAATGTCAAAGTGGAGCAGCTCTGCAGCTAGGGAAAATATATGACAAGATTTGATCCATAGAGGAAATTCAGGTGCTGTATCAAGTCTGCTACACTATGGGAAACCACAGTTTAACTTCCATATATGTTGACCATAAGCAGAATTAGCCTGGTTTCCTTACAATGAGTTTCTAAAGTCATGACTGCTCCCTGTCTTGAGTAATGCTGGATGAGATAAAGACTGTAACTTGAGAGGAAAATATCCAAAATATATTCAATGGTTACCAATAAGATATTGAAGTGTCTGGTAGAATAGAAATGTGTTGTACCAAATGATCTGCCTAAACTCTTGCTTATTTGATTGAAAAATGTCATTTTTCATAAGAAATGCTTCCGCTTTATTAAAAAATAAATAAAATACTTTTGTAAAAAACAATAAAATAATTCAAAATAATTAGCTATCCATATACACAAATAGCAAGCAAGAGAACAAATATATGTATATGTGTGGCTGGATGTTCAGGTGATGTGCTTGTAAGTATTGTACAACTGAAAACCTTTTTATCACTTACATAACAAAACCCAGAAGTTGTCAGTTTTCAGGACATTAGTTTTTGTAACAGGAGTGTAAAAAAGTTTTCTAAGTCACTTTTCTCATATGAAATCCATTTTAAATAGCTTTATAAAATAATTATAAATAAATGTAATAGTCCAAATTAAGGAGATAATATTCCTTATTAGTACAACAGCTTTATGTAGTCAAACATTATTTTTTCATATTATTGTTCTCTATTGTAATAAGATTAAGACTTCATATGTTCTTGCTTTCACAAAACACTGCATAAGCTTGTTCTACAGTGGATAGATCAGCATCCATCAGTTGTTTATAATAGAAGTTGTCTAGTTTTTTTCAGTAAGATGGAATGTCTTTTCACTTTTAAATTCTGATCATATGGGAGATTTATAGTCAAAAGCACAGGGTATAATTTGAAAATGTTCGTAAATTTTAACTGCCAGTCAATGCTGCGCACACTAATCTGAGCAGCAAAAGACATGGGAGAAAGCAGAACAATCTAAAATGCCTCTTTGAAGCCAATCTCCTGTATATTTTACTTAGTTCTGTGAAGTAAAATATGCAGCACCAAGAAATTAGAAGTACAAGAAAACCTGAAAAATAAGCAATGTTTTATAACGATTTCCTTTTGTATTCTTGTTTGTGCTGTAAGGGATTATAGTTTTTTAGCAGCTGTCAGCACTGTGTAAATAAAAGTCACTAATTTAGAAGGTTTTAAGCCAAGGAAAAGCACATGAAAATAAATATGATGATGAAGAAGGAACCTGCTTTCCTTTATCAATTTTGCCTTCATGAACAAGCAGCAAGAGTTGCCAGAGGAAAGAGTAGGAATGTTATAAGCATGTCTATAAAAAGACTTTTTTGCCTTTTGAAAAATGGAAAAGCAATCTTTCTCTCCTCATTTCTTTGTTGTTCCCCTACATTCTATCAATGCAGCCACTTAGACCAATCCACCAGTTTAACACACAACAGACATGGTTATATATGCCACAGTGTTGAAAGTGTTAGTGGGCATTGATCACTGTGTTGAACTTTGTCAGTCATTCGTGTACTTTCATTACACTGGAATGGCTTCTGCTAAGAGATTTCTAAGCACCTTTTTTTTTTTTTTTTTCAGTCCCAGCCTGGCTCCCTTGCTATATTTAGTATGCTCCAGGCTTTCGTTTACTAATAGGAATAACAAAAATATCTCATATAGCTGAGGAATTGTTTTAAAAGGCTTTATTTTTTCTGAGTTTAACTTCCTGAATCTGCTTTTAATCCCCTACTAAGTGTTGTTAGCAAGTATTAGCCAGTAAGATTAACTGTAATGTGTAGGCTTTTTTAGTATCTGCAAATAGCTGTGAGTAATCCCCATTTAGGCATGGATCTAATTCACATGTACTTTCAGAATTGAAGAATAGCATTAGAATGAAAATGAGAATATTTGAGAATTTATTTAAATAAAAATTAATTGAATATAAATATCATTATGTAATCTCATTTTTATGCATATTTTAAATTTTCACTTGAAGGAATGCAGTCAATAGTAGTTCACAGAAGTAACTAAAATAGAAAGCATATCTGACTATGCATTTAAACTTGTATTACTTATATATGTATATTATATGCATGTGAAAGGAAGCTATTTCTTATTCTGTAAGTAATAGTTATAGACAAAATTTTCAATCTCAGTGATTGATAGAATAGTAGAACTTTTTAAATTACCTCAATGGTATCAGCAGCAATTATTACCTTTGCATTCACCGCTAGCTGGAATAAACTAAAAGTGCTTAAAGATTAATTATTAATATAATACACAATAAAACAGTGTTATAGTTTATGGTTGTATTGGCCTATTCCTTCTTTATAAGTTTGATAATCTGACTCATCACTACAGCTTTTTACTACCTGTTCACACAGTATTAATTACTGGCAGCCTGTGGATCTGAAATATACTGGAGTCATAAGAAAAAAAATCCAAAACTATCTATTAACTATTTATTTCTGTGTTTGGCCCAAGGGAAATCAAAACTTTATATATTTTCAAAGTTCCCATTATTTAGTGTCTAAATTTTCTAGAATAAATTGAAATATTTTAAGTGCCTGGGCTAATGACCTCCACTTTGCTCTCAAATTTAAATGAGACATCTAATTAAGAACAAAAATCTTGATTCTTTCTGTTACAGAAGGAATTTGTAATGACATGGTCATTGAATGTATTTTCCTGAGGATATCAGCTGAGCATCTTTTACCAGATTCAGAACTCACATAATACCGTATGGGAATTTGAGACTGAAATGAATGCCAGACAGACAGCAGAGCAGGGTGACTGACTGAGGCATGATCTTTGCTGACTTGCACTTTGTGTAGTCATTTACTGTTGTGCAAAGTGGATACAGATTGCTATGAAACCAGATTTTCAAACCCATGTTCCTGCAAATGAAGTACACAAGGTAAAAGTAACTGCATCAGGCTGTAGAGAATGTTGCTAAGTGACCAGCTAGAATATTTGCTTAAGCATTGTGCAGAGATATGGAAGTCGAACTGTGCATTGCAGTTCCGTTGTTCAGGTTTTACTGTCCACAGTTTTACTTTATAGTGAAGGGTTCAAGATAAAATTTAGAATTCCTCAGAGACATATTGATTTGTCAAGATTCAGTCCAAGACTCAGAGCAGATCTGTAAATGAGTTAATTAGAGGTAAGGGTTTAAGGAGAGATCACTTGCAGGTTGTTTTATACTGTACGAGCTAGATTGCGTGCAAATATGTACTTTGAAATCACTGTTCTAGTTGATTGAATTATGCTAGAATAAATTAGGAAATGTATATGATTTTTTTTTTAAATCTAAAATGTAACATTTTGAGACACTGACATATTCAGTAAGCAAATAGAAAAGTCTGTCCCTGCTCCCCCCCCCCCTTTTTTTTTCCTCTATTGAAATGAAATCCTAAGCTTTTAGGCACAAAATAAAAAAAGAAAATGTTCTATCAATCAGCCCCATATTCTAAAATATCTAACCCTGCTACACAGAACAATTAAATACACTGGATGCTTCTGAATATTCAATTTTATCTCTTTCATATTGATATGGACTATAAAAATAAGACCAAGTATTTTTTGTAGTTACTGACTTGTATTAATAAAATATATGATCAAATATTTAAATAACTTCAGTATGAGAGAAAAGCAGTAAAATCTTTCTTTCTGAATGACTGTTCACAGTACTTGTGAATCCAGTAATAGATTTCACATCTTTATGCATTGCAGTATATGAAATAATTTTCAAAGCACTAATAGATATCCAGATCAAAATGCTAAACAGAGGAAAATATAACCTATATGGATGGCATGGTCTTAAGTGTTAAAAATTGTCTTCAGTAAAATCCTCAAATATTTTAGAATATCGGGTGGAATAGCTCTTTGTTCAGCTTAGCAACGCTCGCAGCACTGTTTTTGCAGCTGCAGTTAACAGAAACCTATTTCACTTCTATCCACTAGGTGGTCGTTTTATGTCCATGCAGTGGCGAGGCTTAACACGACCAACATAATTCTCAACCAAATCTATTTTGTTAAAAAAGTCACATTACATTAATTGAATATTTTTTCCAAGAAAAACTTAAGATTAACATATTTTTTCAAATATTGTTAATAAACCACAAAAATAATCAGGTTCAAATTACAGTTCAATTTTCATTTTTTAGACATTCAACTGTTCCCATTGCATTTTTGGTACTTTCACTATGCAGAAATCATACTTTGAATTGCAGTTATTGTATGCTTATATGTTAATGTCAGCTCTTTGTACCTGATTTGGTTTGCATATAGGATCAAACATTTTGATTTAATATTAGTCATTTCTATTCCACTATTGACATTTTTCAAATATTCAGAAAATAAATTATATTTCTGAATAAGGAAACGATTTGATGATCTAGGCACCTTCAAGAGTTTTATTAGTTTAGTGGGACATTTTTCTTTTGGGTTCAGGGTGATATGCTTATCATTTGCCGGAACAGGACTGCTAACTTGAGTGTGAGTCTAGAAAACAGTAAATATTGATGATATTCTGATCTGTAGAAGAAGCTAAGTATGGCCATTATGAGTTACCACAGAAGCGTTAGAATGACAACTCTGGAGGTCCAGCTCCACATCTCTTACTCAGCCACCTGTAAGTTTGAGCATGACAGAGTCTGGTCTCAGACTAAGTCTCTAATAGTAGAGTGTAATTTTACTGACCTGAAAATTCTTATAGTATAAGAAACCCTATAAATAAGACCAGGAAAACATAAGTTTCCTTAGGAGAAGAACATAGCCAGAGTCATTTGTTCCTTTGCCCCTGAGAGGTTTTAATGAATGCCACATTTAAAGTTTCCTCCTCTGTAATACACTCCTCTGTATTACACTGAGGCCTTGTATGAAGATTAGCCTTTTAGATAGAAAACGTAAAGGCATTTTATGCAGAAATTCTATTGCTATCCTCTGGTTAATTGTGATAATAAACCAAAGAGTAGATGCCAGTCTTCTGGACAAATAAAAACATAAATCAGTCTGTCAAAAGAGCTCTCTGCACCTTTGTGAATCTTCAAAAAGTGCTTTCAATATTTGTGTGTCATGGTGTAAGCCCAACTGGTAACTCAGAACCATGCAGCCACTCGCTCACTCCTCCCTCTTCTTCCTTCCACCCACTCCCAGAGGGATGGGGAGGAGAATCGAAAGAACAGGTTGAGATAAGAACAGCCCAGTATCTAAGGTATAACACAAAACCACTGCTGCTACCACCAATAATAATAATGATAAGGGAAATAACAAGGGAAGAGAATTCAACCGCTCACCACCTGCTGACCAATACCCAGCCCGACTTGAGCAGCAATCTGGGCCTTCCAGGTAACTCCCCCCAGTTTGTATACTAGGCATGACGTGCTGTGGTATGGAATACCCTTTTGGCTAGTTTGGGTCAGGTGTCCTGTCTCTGCTTCCTCCTGGCTTCCCATGCCCCTCCTCACTGGCAGAACATGAGACTGAGAAGTCAGAGTAAACATAGCTTAGCAACAACTAAAAACATCAGTGTTATCAGCATTGTTCCCAGACTAAAGTTGAAAACACAGCACTGCACCACCTGCTAAGAAGGAGAAAAATGATGGCTACTGCTGAACCCAGGACATTGTGTAAAAGGTAAAATTAAAATATCTTTCACACTCTCTACCTCTAACAACCAGTGAAAAGGTATCTGTCAATATATGTCATGTACCATGACAATTTTTTTTGGAAAAGCTTGATTTTTAAAAAATCAAGTACCTTTTCATGACAGAAAGTGTGGTAAACCAGCAAAGCCATTTTAGGTATAGTTTTGTCATTTTAATCTTATTTTCACCACGTATGTTTATGCAGCACCATTGATTTGACTTCTCTGGTGTGGAGAGTAAGGAGAAGGATTGGTTGGGAAAGAAGCACCAGCTGGCTGCCTATGGGTATTCACATGTTCCAAGCTTAGGAGATAGCATTAACAGTAGTAACAGGGATTCATTAATATTTTGGATTACTTAATTGCACTTGCAGTTATTACTAAATCCAGATCTATCTCTAATTAAATTCCATTAAACTATTTCAGTAAGCAGTGAGCAACTCTGGTTTCTTAAGCTAGTCTTCCTTGTGTTCTGTCATTTACATGACTGTCTTATCTAGCCAGTTCCTAGACATCAATCCTAACACTTCCCAGGTCAGTTACAATCCAGTTTTCCCACTTCATAGCAGAATACATTCAGCAGCTCAAATTCCCTAGTTCATAACCCATCAGTTCCTCTTGCTTATTTCCATAAAGACTTCAAAGTCTGGAATACACTGTGGATTTCTCTGCTCTCTGGGCAAAAATAAACACCTTATTTTCTACCTTTTCTTCCTTTGAATAAATATTAAGTAAATGAATAACTTTTTCTAGCCTAGCTAGAAAGTATAACATTTCCATACTTAAGTAGAATTTCTGCTTAAAGTAGAGTGTCCTGGCAGTCCTCAGAAAAAATCTATGATCTGAAAAAATATTTAATGATTTTGAGGGTCACAGACCAAAAATAGCCAGCAGCATTTCTGTACATTATTTCCTCTTTATGAATTAGTTTTCCTAAAATCACTGGCTACATTTTAAAATCTTGCGTTAGGTTTGTCTCATTAAAAATGCTGCCAACAGATGAGTACCTATAAGTTTATTCAGTCTCATACAGACATATATTTGTTATGTCTATACGCTTGAATTAAAGAATGCCATGTATATCAAGACTAATTAAATATTTGCTCTTCATTATGAGTGGCAACCACTATTACTGCATTTTCTTAAAAAGTCTGGTGGTATTTCTTTCTACTAGCCCCTTTTTGCTTTGCTTATAAAGTTTGTTCCCACCACTGCATCTCAGCCAAGAAGTATTTCCATACATCTCCTGAGGAGATATGTCCTTATGAGTCAGAATTGAATGACTGAAATCTGAAGAATGAACACTTCCGTCTCTGGGACTAGGTTACAGACATTATAGTTAAGAACCAATCATATTTTGCAGTTTTGTATTCTATGTGCTTATATAATGGCATGTATTCATCTAGAAAGCTCTTCATTTCTCTCACTTTTTATTTATGCATCTTTATATAACTGCAGATGCATAGCAGAAAATCAGAAATATCTGCGTCTGGTTATGTTCACATCTAATGCCATGTTCATTTTCACTTGCTAAGAAAGGATGAAACTTGCTGCAACCGACTGTCGTGGTTTAAGTCTCTAAACCCCCCCACGCAGTTTTATTACTCACTCACTCTCTCCCCTCTCTTTCTTCCCCCAGTCCCATGGGGTATGGGGAGGAGAATCAAAAGAATGCAACTTCCACAGGTTGAGGTAAGAACCGTTTAGTAACTAAGGTATAACACAAATCACTACTGCTACCATCAATAATAATACAAGAGAAATACAAGGAAAGAGAA
>JARCZZ010011506.1:0-13844 GCA_030323915.1 Brotogeris chrysoptera | reverse complement strand
TCAGGGGGTGCCCAGAGAAGCTGTGGCTGCCCCATCCCTGGCAGTGTTCAAGGCCAGGTTGGACATAGGGGCTTGGATCAAGCTGCTCCAGGGGAAGGTGTCCCTGTGGCAGGGGTTGGATTATATGACCTTTAAAGGTCCCTTCCAACCCAAATGATGATTGGGTAAATGGAGTTTAAACTACAGTTATAAACCTAGAAGAAAAGCTTTTCTTCTCGTGGGAAATACCAGCATTTTACTGTCTGCTGGCAATTCCTTATGTGCTGCAGCTCAATTCCATCAGGCTCTGCCATGATTACCTGGTGTAACTAGCTGCTGTCGGTGTAAGTCACCCCTGACTGGGAGCAGCTGAGCTGCTGACAGGCTGTCACAGCCTGCCCAGCTGCTCCTGGGCTGCTGGAAGCACAAAGGACAGTGCTGCCATTTGCCTCTCCATTTCCCAGAGCAGTGGTGGAATCACCATCCCTGGAAGTGTTCACAAACTGTGTAGATGAGGCCCTCAGTGACATGGTTTAGCAGTGGCTTTGGCAGTCCTGGGGTAAAGGTTGGACTTGATGAGCTCAGAGGTCTTTTCCAACCTGGTTGGTTCTATAATTCTCTTTTGGAAAACTGACCTGCTGCCTTGGCTGCAAGAAACATCCTCAATGTTTAGTTTGGTAATTTCAGTTAATACAGAAAATACATTGGTGCCATTTTTAGTTTTTCCTTTTTTTTGCCTTTCCTCCTTACCCCAGTCTTAAAAAATGCATTTTAGATGGGTGATAGGGAGATCTTGGATCAAAGACTCTCTGCTGCCTGTTGACAGGCACTGTTTGTCCCTGTGAAACAGAAGGGAAAGATGGCACAGAGGCAGGAGTGAGGCAGGATTATTGCTTTGTTAGTTGGATCAGATCTGTCAAACTGAAGCTCTGTGCCCGTACCTGGTTGCTTACGAAAACTTCTGTCCCTGAGAACGTTTTCACTGGCAGTCAGATTTTCATTTTCACATCTGTTTGTGGGGCACGGCCTTGTTTTCTCTTGAACGTTTATTTTTATGTGGCTCTGTTGTTTTGCCATTAAATAACGTCACTCGTAGCAGTCGATCCATTCCTGGTAGTCCTGCATTCTTTATAGAACAGAACATTACGTATTATCCATCTGTTGATTTTAATAGTTCCTCCTCGTTTAAATTTACTGCTCTTGCCTTTCTTCTTTAGGATTGGAAGAAGCTGGAATTCTGGAAGAGTGAACTGTTCTCGCCAGTGTTCCTCTCATGCTGCAAGATACTTCAGATTGCAACTACTTAGTGGGAGCTAGGAGTTTCCAGTTAGTTTTTATGTTTGGGTAGGAAGCCTGTTTGTCAGTTTTAGAAATGAATTTGTCAATTTCTGTATCAATTGTCTGAACTGGACATGGGGTTTGAAATTAAAAAGGCCTCCAGGGGAAGTTCAGGTTAGATATAAGGAACAAGCTCTTTAATGCGAGGGTGCTGAGGCGCTGTCAGGGGGTGCCCAGAGAAGCTGTGGCTGCCCCATCCCTGGCAGTGCTCAAGGCCAGGTTGGACACAGGGGCTTGGAGCACCCTGGTCCAGGGGAAGGTGTCCCTGCCTGTGGCAGGGGGTGGAGCTGGAGGAGCTTTGAGGTCCCTTCCAACTCAGACTGGTCTGGGATTTAAAAATAGGGGTTTTATTTTAAACGTGCATATGGTACATACAGAATTGACCTATTTGTGGAGAGCAGAATTCACCCAGAATTCTGTTGGAAATCTTTTACTACTCGGTCACAGTGGCACCTCCAGATCACGTATTTCCTCTCTCAGAAGATGAGTACTGGAGCTGTTTAGGTTTGTGTCCTTGTGTACAACCAGTTTAATTTTTTACCTGTGTACTTACATTTCTTACATACCACCGCCGCTTTCTGTTCCTGAAGAAATTGTATCTTTTCAACTCCTAGGTAGTTGGTGAGGTAAGGAGAGACTGATGAGAGCGCGAAAGGAAGCAAGCATGTAGTGATGCTAGGCAATGCTCTTCTTTCACTTTGTAGGGCTGACAACAGTCCACAGGTGTCTAGTTTAGCAGCTTAAAATTAGGGCACTGCAAAATGAGCCATATTCTAGTCCTATCCTCAGGTATCCTTCTGAAAGTTGAAATGAGTTAGCAGCACCAACAAGTAAGATGACCTGATTTAGAAGTGCAGCAGAAGAGCCCTAAACTGGCTGTTACATCAGTCCTGTTTCTTTTTTGTCCCTCATCACAGATTGGGACATTCTGCTCAGTTTTCCGACTCTGCCAATGCTTCAGTTCCTTTGCATGCTGCTTTTCTAAACTGACACGTTTGTAGTGCTTGTAGGAAATAGGTTAAGGTGGCAAGTGGTGAGGGGGAAAAACACTCTCTAATGAGTGTTACATGTATCAGGCTAACTGTTCAGTAAACTTTATTCCTGGCCTTTCTCTCTCTGATTTCCCTTTTCCAAGAGATAGGTGTGACATTGCTGCTTGTCAGGGTTGTAAGCGCTCTTGTTGTACCTTATAAGCCTGATTTTTGGAGAGGGCTCAAATGCAGCGTTTTAGAAAGCCATGTCTTGCCCAACCTGTAGCTGTGTCTGGGGTTGCCCTGTCCCAGGTGCAGGACCTTGCGCTTCACTTTGTTGAACTTCATGAGGTTGGCATTGGCCATTATTTACATCTTTAACTGCTTTCAGTTATGTAAGACTTACTGAGTAAAACTGGTGAGACTTCAGAGTACCAGTTACTTGTCTCCAGTTTCCTAGTGATGTATTTTTGTGCCTAGGAAGGTATTTCATGAAGAATTTTTCTTGTTCCCATATTTAGCTTGTACTTCATCAAGAATCATTGTGCAATTCCTAACTTGGGGATATGTAAATAACTCCTCTTAGAAGAAAAGAATCGTATTTTATGCTTATCTCTCAACATATAACCTCTTGTCCCCATCTTGAGCTGTTCTCTGGGTTTTCAGTATGGACGGATTAACGTAACATTAAACTATCTTAGCGCAGCAAGAAGGTTAAGATGATTCTGGTAGACAGTGAAGAGGATTATTTGCAAGGCAATGAATATGATAATTTCCCCACTAAATGTAATTGAATTGTCGTGAGGCACAGAACATGCCAGAGTTTGATTCCTATGGTACTCATGCAGAGGAGCGGAAGGTAAGCCCTGGCCATGCTTTCAACCTTAATAATTCTTTTAAGCAAAGGTTTAAACTTTGCTTCAGCTTCTGCCACTTACCACATGTGTTGTTGAAGAGCTGTGCATGTATCAATTACTGTGTATTACAATATTGACTCCTTATTATTCAGCCACACTCTTTCTCAGATCAAATCTAATCTCTCCTTTACTGGGAAAGTCATAATAGAATTTTATTTCCTATTTCTCCAAGCCCAGCAGCAATGGTGCTTTAAACAAGTAAATTTCTCCATCACAACTGTCCATTGGCAAAGAGATCATTAGGGTTGCTCAGTACTTGAGGTCTCTGCAGGAGAAGTTTGCAAGCATGAAGTTTACTTTTGAAAACCCTATAATTTGTCTTCTCTAAAGATTTATTTTAAGCACTTTGTGTCTTACAAAAGAATGCAATTTATTTTTATTATGGTTCCTTTACCTTCTCACTTTGAAAGCAGTACTTGGCTTCGTCTACTGCTTCATGTCAGCGTAGATTTGGTAGCTTTAGTGGACCTTGTTGGTTTAGTGGGCATTGTATGACAGCCAGTAAAGGATAAACCCCAGATTATTGTAGCTGTGTTGGGGAATATGTAGTGCTTGAATGCACTCAGAGTAGAGTTCAGTGTCTGCCCTGTGTTGTGACAGTGCTGGTTAGGGTTCTGAAAGGATGATGTGGTTGGTGTATAAGAGTTGTGTGTCAATGTTCCTGTAGGTAGCTGGGGTAGCAGTCCTGCAGTTGCTATGAAACCGTGTCAGAGTAAACCGAACCTGAAACCAAACTGCTTTGTGCGCTGCACTCTTTAGGCTTTGGAATAAAGGTGGATCCAGCACTGGAAGGAGCAGGAGGAACAAGTGCACTGCTTGAACAACACCAGAGGCTGAGCTATATGAAATGAGCCTATTTATCACTTACTTTACAGGGAGGAAATTATCTGTCAGTCATGTGGCACAGAGATGTGGAGCTTCCAGAAAAAGCAAATGGAGTTCTTAATTGTTGGTTTTTTACCTCCCTTGAATAACCGTGTCAATACCTTTGTGTTGGTTCTGGTGCACATGGGGGGGAAAACGGACAGAGCTTGATGTCTTCACTAATAAATGAGAGTAATATGATTGCCACATATTGATGACAGGCAGAAAGGGCCAGAATTGAGGATAACTAAGGGTAACTTCTGGGCATCATAAGTGAAAGCTTTGAAGCAGCTGTCAGACTTTCAGTTTGGGGAAGCTTGGGAAGCGCATCACTGGTGTCTGTGTCCGCGATGGGGCATCCTGCTCAGGTTCTGTCTGCGTTCCCCTACGGCAGCTTCATGTGAAAAGATGGAGAGTCCGTGCTCAGTGTCGGAGAGCTCAGAAGGCCCCCTTGGCACAACTTCTTGTCTAAATGTTGAGAAATCTGTAGATAAATTTTATTAAAGAAATAGTGGGTTTGGACAAATGTGTTAACAAAGTCATATGATGGAGACCAGTGATTATTGATCTGTTTTTCTGTGTCAACGCCCAGATAGTTGATACATAACAATTCTTGAAGTTCATTATGCTGCCATGAACTAAATAGTGACACATGCCTGGAGTTTATTATAAGTGCGTGCTTGAAAACTGTGTCAAACCTTTTTGAAGCTTTGCTTTATCTGGAGTTTGTTCCTTTTTAATAATGGAAACCAATGAACTGTTTCACAATTTTACCATTGATTAAAACTGATGTGCCTCATTGTTTTAAAATCATCATGTTTGGGATGTTGAAGTTAAATATGTATGTTGTTGAACATACAAAGCAGCATCTTTCTTATTTTTGCTTTCTTGGTGCCCTCTTTACATTCCTGTCCATGTCCTAGAGATGGTTTCTGCTGAGAGAACAAAGCTGAAGAGCTGAATTCAGTGACACACTCAGTCTGCTTCACCTCCTCTCCATCAAACCAGGTTGATCTATGCTTTAAGTCCACTGCTGTAGTAAAATCCACTGCAGTGTACTGATGTCCAGTGTGTACCCACATACCCATTTGTTCCTGCCTATTGAGCTTCCTTTTGCCATATCCTTACACTTACTCCAGCTCTGGGTTACCCAGGTTGCAGTTCCAATCCTGTACCAACGTCCTTCCCCGTTTCCTGCGAAGTCAGTCTTAGGCAATGTCTCCGCTGAAGTCATACAGTATTTTTTCAGCATTCAGCAGTATTTAACTCCTCTCTACAAATTCTGTAAGTAGTTCACACTTTTGCGTTAACCACTAGTGTATGTTTTGCCTTTCTTTGGCTATGTGAACATTTGTGGAACTGGCCACTAGTGGCTTTTACCATGGTTGTCAGTCCTTCAGCTAGTGGGTTGTGGAGTCTTATTTTTATAAGACTTTCATTTTATACTTGCTTTGGTGGCAAACTGGGAACATTCTAAACTGAGCAGCTCAGACACCATCCAATAACTCTGTTTTACTCTGAACAGCACTCAAGACATGAACCAAGGTCACATTTTGCTGTGATACAATTGTTTTATTGGCATTTCTCCATCCAAGTAGGCTCTCTGAAGTTGAAGAGGATTTTCCAGATCTTTAGCTGCAGTTCTTTGCTCTCAGGGGATAGAATCTGAACAGCATCATCTGAATTCTCCACAGGTGCAGATGCCGAGCAGGATGCTGCTATCAAACTTGCCCAAGAACGAGCAGAGATAGTTGCCAAGTATGACAGAGTAAGTGACCTTGAAAATAATATTAAAGATAGCTTGCAATTAATGTTAGTAATATGTCTGTTTCAAAAATGAGTCGTGATTCCTGCTAGCTTTTGTTTAAAATACTCTATGTAATACTGATCTGAGGGTTTTGTGGTACACTGCCCTCTGGATGGATGAAGTTTTCCATCCATGGGGGATGTTCTAGGTAAGGACTGAATCAACTCATTTTTTCAGGTGCATGGCAAGTTGCTTTGGGGCTATTTTAAGGTATTGTAATGTATTAGAAGTAATGAAACTGGGGTGTTTGGGGATGCTCAGTAGATCTATGAGATCTGAGGTACTCTAATTTTTGTTACATTTGTGGTTATGGTAATGGAAACAGTCAAATCGTTACAGAGAACTTGAAAGGTGAGTGAACTGCATTGTTTGGCAGATTCCTGTGAGGAATTGAAGAAATACCCCAGGTATCCTTTTTCTTGAACCATTTGCCAAGTGAGAGTGCAGAACAGAGTATGCCTGGAATGCCTGCCCTGTGTTCACATATTCTTGAAACGCTTACGGACTGTATAAGTGCCATTGGAGCATTGAGCATTAGGCTTCTCAGTAGAGCTCATAAAATGTTTTACATGCTTCACATAGTGGTGCTTTGCACAATGTGCACTTAAGGGAGTGGCTCTGGGTTTTCAATAATGACAGCTGTGGTGGGTAGACCCTAGCTGGACATCAGGTGCTCACCAAAGCCACTCTGTCGTTCCCATCCTCAGCTTGACAGGGGAGAGAAAATACAACAAAGGGTTCATGGATTGAGATAAAGACAAGGAGAGATCGATCACTCAGTAATTACCATCATGGGAAAACCAGACTTAAATTGGGGATTTCTAACCCCATTTTTTTTTCTATCTATTCTATGATTCTATGAAATTAGTTCATTGTCAATCAAATCAGAGTAGGATAAGGAGCAATAAAACCAAATCTTAAAACCGCTTCCCCTCCCAACCCCTTCCTTCTTCTTGGGCTTAACTTCACTTGGAATTATCTTCTCCCCTTGAGCAGCATAGGGAGATGGGGAATGGGGATTGTGATCAGTTCCATCACGTTGTTTCTTCTGCTTCTTCCTCCTCAGGGGAGGACTCCTCACACTCTTCCCCTGCTCCAGTGTGGGGTCCCTCTCACAGGAGACAGTCCTCCATGAAGTTCTCCAACATGAGTCCTTCCCATGGGCTGCATTCTTCATGAGCTGCTCCAGTGTGGGTCCCTTCCGTGGGTGCACTCTTTCAGGAACAGACTGCTCCAGTGTGGGTCCCCATGGGGCCCCAAGTCCTGCAGCAAACCTGCTCCAGCCTGGGCTCCTCTCTCCACAGGGCCACAGGCTGGTATTGGCTCTGTTGGACGTGGAGGAAGCTTCTAGCAGCTTCTCACAAAGTCCCCTCTGTAGCCCCCTGCTACCAGACCTTGCCACGCAAACCCAGTACCTTTTGTGGTTTGACTGGGGGCCTCTCTTCATACTCCATAACCTGTGTGTAGCCCATACCAGAAGAAATTACAGCTGAAATAACTTAAATTCCTGCAAGTCTTATGAAAATTGGTAATTGGAGTAGACTGAGGAGCATGAGCGAATGCTTCATTGAGGGAAAACTCAGTGCTGTGTTCTGTCTGACAGCTGCTAGAAGTCAGCATGGCCACTAGCTCAACATTGCCCACAGTATGTGGTGTTGTCAGGTAATGATTCAGGAAAGGCAGACGATGGAAATGAAATGAGTAGAAGGCACTCTGTGGGGACCTTGATAGACTATTGTGGAGGTTAACAACAGGTGTGAGATTCTTAAAAGTGTGTAGTTGAAATCAGTGGTCGAAACTTACTCTGTGTATAGCAGTGATTTATATAGCAAAAGAGATTTCCTCTGATGAAAATCCTCTTCATAGGGGCTGGGGGAGGGTTTGCTACTCTCCTTTTTCTTGGTTGGTCAACTTAGGACTGGTGTTCTCCCCCCTTCCTCTATCCTACTGTGAGTGTGTCCCAAAGGTTGGTCTTTAAGTGGTTGAATCCTCTGTTTTTTGGCTTTTTGTGTCATAAAACTCATTTTGGGTCTTTTTTGTTTCCCTTTCCCTCTAGGGCCGGGAGGGTGCGCAGATTGAGCCGTGGGAAGATGCTGACTATCATCTCTACAAAGTCACAGATAGATTCGGGTTTCTACAGTAAGTAGCAAGCTTGGAAAGAAAATAAGGTTAAGAATTTGCTACTATTATTGTTTATATTTTTTACTGTTGTTTTGAGTATTTGGGAATGAAAATGGATAGTCTACAGGAAATCTATTTCTAGCTGAATTAGATTGCAGATAAATTCTTATTTCAAGTAACTGTGTTAGAGACGAAGTTGAAGTTACTGGGAGGAGTTTTAAAATTTTGTTATAATATTGATCTTTAAAAGAAATCCTGACGCATTTAAGGTTACTTAATGGCTGCATGTGAAGAACTGTGCATCCCAGTCCTTACATGCTAAATATCGTTTAACTTCATGTGCTTAGTAGCCTTACTGAAGTCTCTGCTGATCTGGGACCTAATGCTGTATCTTAGAAAACGCCAGAACAAAGATCCAGTGACCCTCTGGGTACCTCCTTTCTAACAGATGATCTCTGTCTCTTAGGAAACAGAAGATGAGAGTATTAGATAGTATTAGGACTTTTGGCAGATGTAAATATCCAACTGGTAGGAGCTGAACACAAGCTGACTTGCTACTTTTGGTAATACCTACTCAGTGTTCTCTGCCATTCTTTGGTATTGGTGTTTGAATACGTGAAGGGCAGTTAAAATGCAGAAAATCAGCAGTTTGTGGAAAACTTAGTAATAACCATGTACTTTTATGGTAATGGGGGAGAGGGGAGAGAGTGCGCCTGGGTGTGTTTTTAGGGGATCCCCTTCTGTGCTGTCGTTGTTTGTATAAGCTGTCAGTTAAACCGGTCTTTACCTGCAGACAGCCTTTGCTTTATCACAGTGAGTTGGTTTGGTGTGTGACCTCAAAACATTCTATTTCACACAGAGAGGTCTTTGTATTGGTAATCTACAGCTGCAATGCCACGTGTCTGGTGTAGCTGCAGTTGCAGGCATGCTTCATGGAGAGTGAATATCAGACGAACTGCTTGTGCAAAAGTAATTGAAGCCGCTCTTAAGTTCACCACTGACTTCAGTGGAAATTGAATCAGGCCTGCAGATTTGCAAGTGGAGTTATTGATTTTGGTATCCTTATGAACTCCTGAACTTTTCCTCTTACTCGTATTATGATATTTGCCTTTTTATATCTCAGGCAATGAAGAATAATTATTCCTGTCTGCTCCAGTTGCTGCTGCAGTCAGTTGTCAGGAGTCTTGCACTTCATGGCTCCAGTGCTGTGATATATTTGAGATGCACTTATGGAATTATGCTGAGTGGCAAACTGATGTGTACCTGTTTCCCTGCTGTTCCTGATGTAACTTCAAGCTCCAGTGGGCATCTGCAGTTGTTCTTGTGATGGGGCAGGATAGATGGACCTTAGTTGTTAGACTACTTCTTCCCTAGTGATGTCTTTAGTCACCAATACAGAAATTCTCTCTCTAGTGAACTTCAGGGGATGAAATTTGAGAGATTAATTCTACATGAACATGACATCAACCAACAGTGTATGTAGATACTCTCTCTTCATTAATTGCGTGATATTTGTTGTTCCTGTGCTAATTGATGTCTTGTCATAAGGCAGATTTCACCTGAGACTGCCATCAAGACTGCTTTATGATTCTTTAAAGCAAATTCACTGCAATTGATGCTTTTATTTGCCTGAGAAATAAAGTCTCTCCTAATAGGAGATCTATGATTAGAATAAGCATATCAACTGTCTTTCTCTGAGAAGACAATTTATATTGCACTGTAGATTATAACTATGGTCTGGGTTCATGTACACTGCAATACTGAACGTGTGCAATCTGCTGTTTATGAGAGAAACTCCTGTTCTTATGAGACTTTGAAACTAAGCTGTGTGTACCAAAAGCCTCAAACATTATCAGCCGGGAGAGCTGTAATTCCCCATGACCGTCTGTCAGGTGTTTACAGTGTAAGTTAAGAAACAGGCTGATGCACATGGAGAATCTGGGGGCTGCATCAAACGTGAGATCTGTAATGGTTTCTAATCTTGTTTACACTGACATCTTAAAATACTAAGTAGCTGAAAACTGTCTTTTGTATCTGAAGGCTGTTGGATGTGGGGAACCTGATGGAAGATTAGGGCCTGTTTTCTCAAGTACGTTAGGCCCTGATCAGTGTCAGTAGTTTATAAGCTTCTCTTTCTCCTTGGTTGTGTCCCATCTGCAGCTTTCCTGGGCTCTGTGTAGGTACATTCAGTCGGTTCACTTGGTTGCTGATAGGGCAGAGAAGATCAGTTTGATGGGATGAAGCACTCAAGCTGCCTGTGTAGCTTGCCACTGAAGACAACTTAAAGAGTAGTTTTGGTCTGAATCTATTATTCTTCTGGTGTCCCAGTGTCCTTATTTGTGTGTCCAGCTGGGAATCAGTAAACTGGGGGAACCTGATGGTGTGCTGTTATTGTCTTCCTGCCATTGCAATAGAAGTGGGTAAAGCTGTTTAGATTTTTCCTCTGAAAGCATACTGAGTGGCAGAGGGAAGGGGCCTTTCTATGGAACAGTGTAGAAATTGCTAGTGGTTGGAAACAGATAGGACATTTCCCTTCCGGTGAAGTATCTCACCTTAAGGATAACCTTCATTTAAGACCAGCAGTTGAAATATGTGGCAACTTCAGCCAATTCTAATTCCCATTGTACTATTTATTGTCTGTAATAGTTAGGACCATCTTTACTGTCTTAAATTTTTAATAGGTGCTGCCTTAAGAACGCAGTTTGTTCACTGTGGTGCTTTTATTTTGCAAATATGTCAATGAATGTGGAAATTCTGGTTGACTTTGGGTATTAAAAGGAAATTGGTGTGGATGGCTTATTAAAACAGCTATTTAAAACCAAGGTGAGTTAATACCTAGTGAATTTAGAGAACAAGAAAATAAGTTCAATGAGAATTACCACAGCATTGTAACAATGAGAATTATTTGAAATGAATAAAGGGAAGTTGGATATGAGAAGGTTCCAGCAAACATGCTAAGCTGTGAAATAGCCCCGTGGGAGCTGTCTGTCTCTTGAGATGTTGAAGACAAGATTATACAAAACAAAATGTGCCTACGAGGAGTTCTGTCAGTGGGACTAAATTATAATGGGCATGTTTGCAGTAGAGTAGCTCATATATTGTATTGGAGAGGCGTGCATGAACCAGAACGAGTTAAAATCTCATTACTGGCTGAAATGTAGAAAGCTTGGCCTTAGCAATTACTGCTTTTGAGAGGCTGTAAGGAAGTGGTGGTTGTCATGGTTTGTTTAAGCCATATGGTGTTGTGGGCAAACCAGTCTCAACATGGGGAATTTTTTACGTAATTCAGTTTATTGCCAAATAACACAATATTCTGATTTGGATACAGAAAGGAGACACCCCAAAGCATCAAATGTTAATGGACACCTAGGGGAAATACTTCTCTCCCCTCTGCCTCCAGGACAAACTTCCTTTGCTTTTCGCTGTGGGTCACCCGTGGCTCACCCCAGTTCCTTTGGTGAGGCAACAGGCAGTGCAGGGGGTCAAGGTCTTGTATGAAAGGGCTTCTTTGTGCTGTTCCTGGTTTCTTACTTGTTTTGGTCTACTGCTTCTTGTGTCTTTCTGCTGCCCCACTCTGGGCCTCATCTGGGCTGCAGACCCCTTGGAGGTGTTCTCCTCTGCTCTGGCACACAGTATGTCTCCTCTGAGACCCCATCTACAGCTATGTTCCCATCAACATCTCCTTCCATGTGTCTCCTCCTCTTCTCCCCACATCTCTCCATTTCAGCTGCTTCTAGCAGCTGCCATGCGTTTAAAGTTATGTTTTTAGTAGAGGCATCATGGGTTCCTCCAACTGAGGCTTTGGCACATGTTGGGTTGGTTATAGCTGTTTTGGAGCTGGCTGGAGCAGCCATAACTGGCACAGGGCAGGTCATGGCCACTTCCCATAAAGGTCATTGTGTGAATTTCTTCCTAATACCTAATCTTAATCTCCTGTCTTTCATCTTAAAGCCATTCCCACTTGTCCTATCCCTAAGACCTTTGTACAAGGGCCCTCTTGAGCTTTCTTTTTGGCCCTGTTAGGCACTGGAGTTGCTCTGAGGTCTCCCCTTCAGGAGCCTTCTCTTCTCCATGCTGCCCCAGCCCAGCTCTCTCAGCCTGGCTCCATGGCAGAGCTGCTGCTCCAGCCCTTGCAGCAGCTCCATGGCCTCCTCTGGACTCGCTCCAGCAGGTCCGCATTTTTCTTGCATTGTTGCCCACAAAGCTGAGCGTGGTGCTTCCAGTGCACTGTTTTCCAAGGGAAAAAAAGGGCCATTTCAGAGTTTCAGAGGTCCTGAATGACTCTGAGGGAACAGATCAGTTCTGAGAGCCACGTTTCAGATGCTGATGTGCCTTCTCGTAGCTGAGGTTGTGCTGTCTGTTCGCCATCTGGTCCCAGCTGATGGCTATTCGTGCTTTCCAGTGCAGGATTTCCAGCCCTCTTCTTTTAATCTCAATTTGTAAAGCAGGTGAAGTAGCACTAGGTCATCTCAGTACCATCTCATGCAGTATTAATTCCATTAGCGTTGTTCATCTTAATTGATACAGACTTGTTTCTGTCAAATGCTGTTGGTCTTCCTCAGTGTCACCACATGGAATAATGCCTATTAAAACGTTACTCTTCACTTATGTTTATGTTGGTGTAGCCCATGTCAGGGAGCTCTTCTTAGTCTCATCTTAGTCATGACCACAAGAGTCTTGAGAGAGAGCAGCTCAGTGTTTTTCTTACGGTACATTGTGCTTACATTGTGCAGCATCCATACTCACAACTTTCAGGCATGGTCCTTATTTAATACAGCTTGTTTTCCAATAAAACCTCCCTGATTTCACACTATAGTGTAGGAATCTTGAAGAATGGGGCTGATGAGAAAATACACTTTATTTTTAAAAGGAACAGCTTTTCCCCCAGGAAATCCAGCACCAGTGGTTGTATATACAGTGTGATAGTGTTTTGGTAACTCCATGCTTGAAACTGCGTCTGATAGATAGTTTGTTCTATACCTGCAGTTGGAGGAGGTCCAGCAGGCCATCTCTGGGGACCACCGCAGCACTTGGGTAAGCCTTAGTCTATCACAGATGGCTTTTTCAATCAAGCATTTTAGGAATGGGAGAAGTGCCTCAGGTCACTTCAGATAGTCATAACAGAAACTGTTTCAGCTGTTTTGGAAGTGAAAAAGATGGAATGTGGCTGGTACCCTCCTTCCCCAGAAAACCAAACACTCCGCACCCCGCAAAGAAAGCAGTTGCTTTGTGTCACATCTTGTCGTAAATTGTACCATAGATGTTCTTAATCTTTGCACTGTGGACTGTTCTCTCATAGAAACTTTACTTTGTAGATACTTCTGTTTGCAGCTTTTCTGGCAGCAGCCTTTGATAAGGGAATAACTTCAGGGAAAAAAAACTAAGGGAACTGGAGTGTCTTGAAGCTCATAGCAGACATTCCAGCAATGCCTTGGGATCTGGGATTTCCCCCTTCCCCCTCCTTGAATTCTTCAGCTGAATTGATACTGCTTTGGGATGGTTAAAAAGGCTACTGAAATTAATACATTATTCCTTGGGTGATGGCAAGTTCCCTACTACTCCTAGTAAAGTAATAAAAGGGTTTTTTAAGCCTACATTTAAAATAATATTATCTGTATCAGTTTGTCTATTTAGAAGTGACACTCATGAATCATTTCTACAGTTGTAAAATTATTGAAGGTCTTAAAGCAATAAAAGAAAGGAATAAATCCAAATGATAGTAAATGTTTTGCAAATAAATAACATAATTGAAGCGCATACTTAAAGATATTTTTTCATGACTGTATCCTTGTATTTATCAGAGGGCTGGAGCAGCTCTGCCATGGAGCCAGGCTGAGAGCTGGGCTG
>JARCZZ010011503.1:0-24929 GCA_030323915.1 Brotogeris chrysoptera | reverse complement strand
ACACAATACTCCAAATGAGGTCTCACAAGAGCAGAGTAGAGGGGCAGGATCACCTCCCTCAACCTGCTGGTCACGCTTCTTTTGATGCAGCCCAGGGTACGGTTGGCTTTCTGGGCTGCAAGCACACACTACTGGCTCATGTTTATTTTATCATCAACCAACACCCCCAAGTCCTTCTCCACAGGGCTGCTCTGAATCTCTTCCCTGCCCAACCTGGAGCTGTGCCTCGGATTGCTCCAACCCAGGTGTAGGACCTTACACTTGGCATGGTTAAATTTCATCAGGTTGGCATCAGCCCACCTCACAAGCATGTCAAGGTAGGACACTTAGTTGAAAGTTAATTTGATATATTTCTTTATTGAAAAATAATATTAGTTACACTTGTAGACTTGTCTGCACTGCCAGGTTCTATCTAGCACACATTCATTATGCCCACACTGTGAGCTAGCAGGAGCAAATTAGCTCTAGCCCTGAAACTGCCTGTGTCCTCAGCACAGTGTCTTGGCATGCTTGCAGTAGTATATCCATCCTCTCAGGGGACTTCACATCATTTGTGTGTGTGTATCCCAATTCAGGCTGATTAGGGCAACAAAGGCTAGGTGGTGCTCTAAGGGTCTCAAGACTTCCAAGTCTCTACTAAAAGTGCCAAAAACCAAGAAGGAAATGTTTCCCTGAGGAGCTGAATTAATTTATGCTAAAGAATTTGCAACATTACAATCTGTGCCTTATTTAACACAAAATTAGTTCCAGGTTTGAATGTAAAGGGTCATTACCTTTTTTATACCTTTAGATAAACTTAGCCTGCATTTTCTTTCCTTCCCTTTTTTCTCTTTTATTTATTTTATTATTTATTTTTTTTTACAGAACAAAGTAATTGAAGTTTGCACAACTTCAGATTTCCTTGTGAATGCTTTGAAAAACTCTTGTTGTTATCTAGATCAAGATTGAGCTGATCTGCAAGAAATAACTTTTGGGAAAAGTCAGATCAGGAATATTTTAACACATGACCCAAATGTGAATATGGAAAAATAGGTTTTTTTTAAATATGGTTAAGAAGAAGCCTTACTTCATTTGAAAGAGTATTCTGAATACACACAAAGTATAAAATGAAGCTTAAATTCCTTCTGCATTGCTAAGGAGAATAAAAGATGTTGATAAAATAAGAACAAGTTTATGGAGATTCATTCTTTCCCCTGATTATACATCGTTAGAAAAACTGGATTAAACAAATTTCAGTATAATGGAGCAGATATTATTAAAATATTTTTAATGCATTTTGCCATCAGCTATGTAAAGGCTAATTTAGAAAGAATTAGAAGGCAAAAATACTAAAATAAGTGAATGAATACATATATGTGTTGTGGTTTAAGCCACTATAACTCATGCAGTTTTCTCACTCACTCACTCCCCCCTATTTCTTCCCCCAATCCCGGGGGGATGGGAAGGAGAATCGAAAGAATGCAACTCCCACAGGTTGAGATAAGAACAGTTTAGTAACTAAGGTATAACATAAATCACTACTGCTACCACCAATAATAATACAAGAGAAATACAAGGGAAAAGAATACAGTCACTCATCGCCTATAGCCAGCCCGACCAAGCAGTGCACCGTCCCACCCTTCCGCTTCTCTGCCCCCATTTTTAAATCATGGGTATGACATGCTGCGGTATGGAATAACCTCTTTGGTCAGTTTGGGTCAGGTGTCCCATCTCCACTTCCTCCCGGCTTCCCCTCCTCCCTGGCAGAGCATGAGACTCAGAAAGTCCTTCGTCAGACCAAACATTACCAAGCAGTAACTGAGAAGACTGGTGTTATCAGCGCAGTTCCCAGGCCCAAAATCAAAAACACAGCACTGCGTCAGCTACTAAGGAGAAAAATGACTGCTACTGCTGAACCCAGGATAACATGAAAATAACTCTCAAGCTCTAAGAGAGTATTAGTACGACAACTTATAAAGGCATAGTCCTATTATTTGTGAAGTATAAACAAAATTTTTTTTTTCACTTTGAAAAATGTGAGAATAATAAATTACGTTTTGAGGTTTTCTTTTTAAAATGAAATAATGAAAGAATCCAGAATGACCAATTTCACTAGGAGGTGATGCTTGAACAACACCTTGGATTTCTCAGTCCTTACTGTAGGATTGGGCAGTATCAGGCATTCCTGATAGTGAAGCCATTTTTCTTATGTAAATACATGAATCAATTCAAAAAGTCTGGTATTAACCACATTTACTACAAATCATAACCTTGACTTACTTCTCACAGGTACATCAACTTTTCAGTCTAGACAAAGAGTCTCAGGATTGACTGGATGGTTTATCTGGTCACTAGTGAGCCTTATAGACAGATAAAACATCTGCAGTTAGAAAAAATAGACATTAAATTGTCTTTAGGTTTGCTTTTCCTGTTTGGGGGGTTTGTGTTGCTTGGGGTTTTTTTTTTGGGTGGGGGGTTAGTTGTGCATAGTTGGAGACTACCAAAGTAGCCTGCAAGCAATAACAGAACAAAACCAAAATGCTGTAACTGAAGAATTCTGAAATGTCACCAAAAAGACGTCTGTAACATCTATTTGACATCATTTCTGAAACAATTAATTGTCCCAAGTTTCTTTAGAAAATTATGCAATGAGTGAACAAGTGCTTGTCAAATCACTTCGTAATTAAATTCATACATTTGCTCCTGTTTTAAAAATTGCCACATATTCCATCTGCCCATGCAAAATGCTTAAGTTTTATCAGCCAAGTTCCCCAAGTAAAGCTGTACATCCATCACATGCAGCACACTTCTCTGTTACACGGGCCACGGCTGAAAGTATCCTACTCAAGACCAAGTGGTCACATTTCTTCATCTTTTATTTCTTTTGTTAAGAAAGAAAAGGGTTCAGATCATATTCTGTCTTTTCAAGATGATTATTTGTGTTTCCTGGAGCCTACTGGAACTGGAATATCAGCTGCTTTGAATGCAATTAGGGAGATTTTTTTTTTTCTTGGCTTTTTTCTAGAAGTGAAACTGATCAGTAAGGGAGAAGCAGAGCTGGTGCAGACTACTTTGTGCTGCTGTGTTCTAATGGTTGTACATTTCTCCACGGCTTTGGGAAGTTTGGACTAAAACTAGAATCCCTGACCAAAAGCCTATATTGAAGATTTACCTCTTTCTCAGCTGTTTTTAGTATTAGCAGATTCAGTTTTCCTAAACTCTGTGCAGTTGGAAGGACTCCTCAGAAACCATCTTTCTATAAGTTCTTCAGTTGCAGATTTTCAGTTATTACTGCCACAAAAGCTAGAAAAGCACAGAAATTTCAGCTGCCTGTGAAAACCTTCAGGAAGCACATCTGGCAGACAAGCAGTAACAGCTGGTCCCAAACAGAGCTGTTTTGGTCACTCTGGGGGTATCCTCTGGAGAAAAACAAAAAACAAAGAACCAAGCAAATTATGAAAAGAAATCTGAAAAAAAAATAATCTTAATGTGGTGGCAAATGAATTCTGGTGCTGCAAGTAAGGATGAAAAACAGCTATAGAAAGTCCTGAACACCCTGGTGAAACGCTGACGGATCTCCTCAGCCAAGCAGGAAGAAACACTGAGCTGAACTGTATCCAGATGCTGGACTGCATTCCCAGTGGCACCTTCACCCCAAGCAAAATCCTTTAAAATTCTACCCCAGATCTGGTTTTGTGTATCAACCCAGTTGTACTTAAATGTAAACTCAGCATTTCTTGGTGGAAGAAAGGGAAATGATAAAGTAGATTAGACTTGCAGAATCATAGTACAACTTGGGCTGGAAAGCACCTCTGATAGTCGCCTAGTCCAATCCCCACCGCCCAAAGCAGAGTCAGCCAGAGCAGGCTGCCCAGGACCATACCCAGCCAAGTTTTGAACATCTCCAAGGATGGAGTCTCTTCAATCTCTCCTGACAGCCTGTTTCAGCATTTACCCACTGTTGCTGCAAAAGATTTCATGAGCATTTTTGAAGATACAAAGAACACTAAAAGTGAATCAGCTGAGCAATCACAAGGTGTCTTCTGATTCATTGTCTGATTCAGGGTGAACAGATTCACCCTCCAAGCTCCAATAGAGCTCAATACATATATGGTTTTCATCTTTCCCTACAAAAAAACCCCACAAAACTACCCAGCTGCCCACTTCATGACAACACTTAGAGGCCCCTACAAGATCGTTTTCTGTTTGTGGTTCCAGAAGTATACTGTACAGAATATGGTATCAAGAAATGAAGACTCACTATACCATAAGGTTCAGCTTTCCCAAGTTATTGCTTAAAAATAATTGAGATATACAGCTGGAAGAACCTGAGGCAATCTAATACCTATTTCTGTTTTGATACAAAATCACTTCAATTTATTTTAATGAGTTGCATAAAATAACACATATTAAAAGCACAGAACTCCATGTAGTAAAACCCAGTCCCACACACATCTTTTTTTCATGTCTACTAACCTAGAACAAATTTTTCCATTTCTGTCATATTGGCCAAATATTCTGGAAACTTTCATCGCACTGAGACAAGTGTTCCATGGTTTCCAATACATGCTGATGGGTCATAAGGTGATTTCTCTGTTGCAGACCCCTAGGTTGACAAATTGTTGACAAAAAAGGCCGTGGGAGGTAGGGTGGCAGACTGCAGAGGGTACAACAGAATGAAAAACAGACAGGCAGTATAACCTGCCAACTGGCAAGTTTCTGAAGTGTGAAGGTTGGTCTCACACTCATTCTAACACTCAGCGCTGTATATTCAAATGCTCAGCCCTGGGGTCAACCTTTGCCAGGAGTAGGAATTAGCCTTCTAATTCACATTCACAGTAGTAGCAGTATAAAGAGGTGGAGCAGCCAAAAGAGATTGGATGCTTCCAGCACTATGAAGAGGTAGAGAACTAATGAAGGGGATTCAGAAAAATGTAATAAATACTGAAGCAAAAAAAGATGGGAACCATTTGCATCAATCTTCAGCCCAAGACTATATTAAGGGAAAGAGTGAAACCAGTGATGAAGAATGTACACATTTTGATGAAGAATGTACACATTTTTTCTAATAGAATCATGTGTGGCAGAATTATAATAATGCATCTGATACAGAATTACATGAGATAAATGCAGAATGAGTAAAAAGCACCTGTTTAGTAAAATGGTAATGATTTAAGAAATCAGCTATTAGTTTTCATGGGCCTATTTCCAAGTTCATTAGAGCTGATGGGAGTTCAATCATTAGTGCAGCAAGCACTGTTGGATCTGGTCCTGGATTGGGTTAGATTGATTATTTCATTAGATAGGGATATTCAGGTGAAATGTGAAATCAATTATGAGCAAATTTATTCCCTTAATCAAACATATATGACAATAGCCACATGTATTTTAAAAAAAAAAGAAGTTAATCACTATTGGTCAGATACATTTTTTTTCCCCCTATGCCAATTCACAGCACCTTAGGAGCTACCCCAGAACATTTCTGATGGAGCCTGTAAGTTCCTGAGGTAAACAATACTGTTTATTGGAAATTGAAGTCTTATCTGTAGAAGCTTAAGAAGGGAAACAGCAAATTGATATTTCCTAATCCAGGTAAAATTCTACTTCAGCAGTCTGAGATAACTAATTTCCAAGGTACAATCAAAGGGTTGCCCAGGGAAGTTGTGAATGCTCCATCCCTGGCGGTGTTCAAGGCCAGGTCAGACAGAGCCTTTGGTGGCATGGTTTAGTGGGAGGTGTCCCTGCCCAGTGGGTAGGGGTGTTGGAACTAGATGATCTTAAGGCCCTTTCCAACCCTCACTATTCTGTTTCTATGATTCTAGGACACTGTAACAGGTAGTTCTTTTGGAGATAGATAGCTACTTGTTTTGGCTTTAGTTAATGTTTAGCACCATACCAACATACCTTCCTCTCTCATCCTGTCATTTCTGAATCTTGAAACTCTAATCTGCCAATTCTGAACTCCAAAGGAGGAGTTTTCTAGATGACTAAACACATTCACTCAAAAGCTAAATGGATTTTCATAGGTGTGATTTTCTTTCCCACATAAATATCATTTAAACACATGTGAATGACAGTAAGACCAAAAATGCCACTTATTTTCTTTTAACATAACAGATGTTATTTGTATTCAAGCAAGTCAAAAGAAAAACTTCTAACGAAAAGTTGCAAAGGAGAGATGTATGTAAAATAAAGGAAAAATTCTGTCACCTGGGAATATCAATGATTATGTTTACAAAGCTGCACATTATTTCAGCCCAAGCTTTTTCAGATTCTAGAGTACCTGTCAGATTCAAAAAGCTGGGTGATTTTTATTTTGCATTTGCTATAATTTGAAACTCCAATTTTTTTCTGCCCAAGGCACTGAATGACCCTCTCGGGCTGATTTTAATCCTCTTCAGAAGAATGGAAGTTAAAGCCCACTGCTCAAAATCACAAGCAAATGCTCTCGCTTGCTAATGTATAACTACTTCTCTCATCTCTTATGTCCGCATTGCTTTAAAATCAGTGAATTTAGCAATCCATTTATTAAAGCATACAAAACTGGAAACGCAATCCAGTTATTAAAAAGATCTCATATCTAAAAGGAGAATCCTAGGGTAAGTATAAGATTTGTGTTATTAGAGTTTTTTCTGGGGGAAAGTTTAATTTTGATAGCAAAAGACAAATATGAAAGCAAACCCCTCCAGCAGAAGGGAGGGAAGCTGAAACATAGATGGCTGGCCAGTTGACATGTGATAGAATGAAAAAGTGATAAATAGAAGGTACCAGTCACCAGGCCTAAAGCAAACTTGTTTTAGATATGTTGACCTATTATTGCCTAAGAAGTATTTCTGTTAAGAGGGAGTCATATTGTAAAGTTTGCAGTTACAATAGTGTATAGATATCATGGTCAACCAACTGCCTAAATGTGACTAAGGTAAATGACAAACATAATCTAAGATGAGCAGTAAGGGGCAAAAGTTAGCACCCAGAAGATGGTGGGGACAAAAAAAAAAGGTCACGGATTTGTACAAAGATCTCTTAAAAGGTATAAGATGAAAAAATCTCTTTACAAGAATTCTGCAGTTGGAGAGGCAGGAGAAGAAACTACTTTTGAACACCACTTGAGATGGAAAAGAGCTTAATTTCACTGCTGCCTGCACATCCCCAAGGATTGAAATAGGAAAACCAGAGCTGCAAGGGCTTGCTAGTGTGGCTAACAGGGTAAGGAATGGCAGGAGGCACAACTAGTTGGTGTGACCAGCACAAGAGATGCTGCACTATGTTCCAAGCAAGAACAGCTAGTGAAAAAATAGCTTAGAATGAATCAGACCTAGCTACCCAGGAAATTGCAATAAACTCAAGCAGTGAATGAAGATTAAAGCCAGGAAGACGAAAGTAATTTGCTCAGCCTTGTGGTTACCTCTGCAAGAAACTGATTGATGTGGTAGCTAAACAGGGCAACAATAAATACTTCCTAGGCTATATCTACAGAGTTTCTATCACTTTTAGCAAAGAAATCACCTGCTAAGCAACATGGTTTACGTTTGTTAGTAGGAGAAAATCACCTAATTGACTACCAGGCAAGTCTGGTGAAGGGGACTTGAACTGGTGTTTTGTTGGAATTAAATAAAATCAAACATTGTCCATGCATTTCCCCTGATCAATTATTGGGAGATGAGGGGCTGCTAAGCCTCAGATTACAAAGTTTTAGAGTCCACTTTTAGTATCCAGAACTAATAGCAAAAAGAGGTTTTTTTTTCCTTTCTTTTGCCATGCTTCCAAATGATTGACCATGCAGTTCAACAGGACAGACTGAGCTTATTTATCAACTAAAAAGAGTTGCCTTCTCTCGTCTGTACTTCTCTTGATTACATAATCCTGTTCTTTTCTCTGGCTGCACTAGCCCTGCTTCTACTTAGCAGATTACTTGCTGATTCAATTTTGTTCATTAAGCCAACAGAAAAATATTCCATATATCTGCTTGGTTTTTCTTTCTGCCAGCACAGTGACCTGAATTGGCTTGTCAATGGGTCAGGCAATGCCAGAGCAGAATGAAGTGGCAGGAGTACATTGCTGTGAGCAGGAAAATCAACATTTTACCAGGAATTAGCTATTAGATGATCTCAGACATCTCCTCACATAGCACCCACATAGACACCAAGCTCCAAATCATAAGCAGGAACAACCTGGTACTGACCTTACTTAAAACATGTCAGGTCACAAACTGCAGCATAACTGGAGCTGATCAGCTGCAGCTGAACTATCCCTACAACTGCAGATGATGAACTCTGAAGTCACAGAATCATAGAACCAACTAGGCTGGAAAGGACTTTTAAGATCAAGTCCAACCATTACCCCAGGATTGCCAAGACCACCATTAAACATGTCACTGAAGACCTCATCCACATAGCTTGTAAACACTTTCAGGGACGGTGATTCCACCACTTTCCTGGACAGCCTGTTCCAATGCCTGAGCACCCTCTCAGTGAAGAAATGTTTCCTAATATCCAATCTAAACCTTCCCTGGCACAGCTTGAGGCCGTTTCTTGTTGTCCTGTTGCTTGTTACTTAGGAGAAGAGATCAATCCCCACCTCACTACAACGTCTTATCAGGAAGTTGTAGAGAGTGATAAGGTCCCCCCTGAACCTTCTTTTCTCCAGACTAAACAACTCCAGTTACCTCAGTTGTTCCTCATAAGATTTTTTTTCAGACCCTTCACCACTTTTGTTACCCTTTTTTGGACCTGCTCCAGCACCTCAATGTCTTTCTTGCAGTGAGTGGCCCAGAACTGAACACAGGATTTGGGGTGCAGCCTCACCAGTGCCAAGTACAGAGGAATGATCACTGCCCTGGCCCTGCTGTCCACACTATTGCTGATACAGGCCAGGATGTTGTTGGCCTTCTTTGCTGCCTGGGCACAAACTCGGTCATGTTCAGCTACCATCAGTCAGCAATCCCAGATCCTTTTCCACCAGCAGCTTTCCAGCCACTCTCCCGCAAGCCTGGAGCATTGCATGGGGTTGGTATGACCCAAATGCAGGATATCTCAGAGTCAATTACCTTTGTGGATGAGGGAAAATCCTAATAAGTAAATGGAGGGGAAAAAAATCCTATACATCAGCTAATTTCTGCTGACCATCCATGTGTATGATCTCAGGCTTCAAGTTAATTCAAGTTGGTTTAGTCTTTTACTGAAACAGTATTTGCATTTACTGGGGTTTAGATCACACACGTAGAAAGTTACCACAAACCTGCTGACATACAAAAGGCTTTTTGTGTGTCCAAACCCTCAGATTTCATGTGGGGATTTTTTCCTATTTGCTTGCCTCCTTTTTTTGCTCCAGTTTTTCTTTGGTTTTTTTTTTTTTTTTCTTCTGTGGATGCTTCTCTGCTACCCATCGGCTCCTTTCCTGATTTAATATATGCAAAATATGTCTTTCGTAACATCATGCCTGTCATAAATGTATAGTTAAAGGTAACATGACATAAAATACACTGAATAAAGTATTTTTGGTTGCTGCTTCTTCCAAAACCAAGCCCAGCTCAGTGTTAGGCAATCCACACACATTAATCACAACTTTCATCTGATTGAACCAGCAGTTTAAGCTGAGAATTAAGTCTAAATGAACATGCAATAGATCTTGAAAAGCAAATGAGAGTTTTCTCCTACTGAGTTATCACTGCAACAGCAAACTTGATTCTAGACAATGCACCTCTTCTAAGCTCCCATACCTGTACTGGAAAAAAAAATTAGATGATTTACAGCAAGCTGAGAGGAAATAAAAATCAGGGTGAGCTATGGCTACTGAACAGATCACTAGCTTCTTTTACTTGCTTGGATGCTGATCAAATGAGAGAACTTAAACACGAGGAAAAAATATCCTGGACAAGTAACTGAATGTGTTTGTCAGAGATTTAAAAAATAAGAAAATCACTGTAGCTCCAGTAGCCCAACTAAAACTGAATCTGTGTTGCCATGAAACAGATCTCAAAATAATATTAGAATGCTTGTGTTACTTTTACTGCACAGCTGAAGCTGAAATCCAGATGTGGGAGTTATGTATCTGTGAATGATGATTATGCCATAGGGAATTCATAAATAAATATTTTGTCTGAATCAGCCACCTATTGTAGAGAGGTAATAAGAACATATTTCTGATTTCTATTAGATATACATCTAGGCCTTATTCAACCATAACATACCACAAGCACCACCAATGCCTCTAATAGGTACCAAAACTAAGGAACACTGTACCTATCACAACTATCAAACTTATTCTAAAGGGAGATTCTACCTCTTTCCTCCATTTTACCCAACCTTACAAATGAGTTTACTATTGTCTCAAAGTTAATCAACACTCAAAAAACTGTTAGATGCTGTACAGAATATATACAAACACACAGAAACAAGGTGATGACCTCCAAGCTTGTTACTCAACCACAGATAGACCCATGCAAGAGCTACAAATAACAGCACAGGGATTACAAACTGATAACAGCATGCTTGCTCACAAGTGACATGGAAACTGATCAAACCCAAGGCTCCAGACATGATGACGCAAAGGCTGATGGTGCCTGTTACATTTCTGCAAGCTGTAAATTAGTGATAGGTTTTCTTTTCCACTAGCTGATCAGCAGCAGGTGCCAGCACGCCTGACCTTTGACAAAACAGCCAGAGGCTCAGCCTTCTACCTATGCCATCCAGCTTACTCACTTCCCAGCAATGTTTCCTGATTAATTTTTTTTGCTTTTCTTTTTGTGGTTAAGCTTTCTGCCTGCTGTGATAACCAGGTGGCTAGAGACAAGCAGCTGAGACGCTTTGTTTTTTTCCTGGCCAGTCATTTATTCCACTTCTCCTTTTTTTTTGCTAGGAGCTGGTGATAGGGAATGCAATTTGCAGGAAAATTGCTCTCGTAGGGTGTCCCCTCCCATGTCTCATCTCTGCTGAAGGCAGCTCCTCATCTGTGGGAGAACAGGAGGCATAAAGCAACATATCCTGAGTAAAATTAATTTTGAGGGCTGGAAACATTTAAATATATGAAATAAAACAAATAAACAAACAAACAAGAAAACCAAACCCCAAAACAAACAAACAAACAAAACCCCACAGTAAATCCAGCTCAAAATACCAAGAAGTGTAATTTATTTGCCTTTAGTAAAAGAGCAACACAGAGCTGAATACAGGGTGGAGAAGAGGAGAAAAATCACAGGCATTTCAGTTTCAGATGACAAGCAGAAATGTGCAGGTGTTGTGCATTAGACGACCTTCTCTATGTGGGTCACCATACCTCAGTACTCTGTTAGCAGCTTGATGCTTCTCATTTCTCGTGCCTTCATACAGGAATGATTACAATACCTAACTATGTATGAGTTGACTTACAGACCACTGATCGGAGAAATAAATCTACACATATTTGAAATGTGTAAAACAATCAAGAAAGAACATTTATTTATCACACTAATAGGGCTAAATTAATACTGAGAAAATACGGAGTGAAAAGTCAAATACACCTAACAGTAGTAATAGTTTTTCAGGTAATATATCTCTGACATCTTTGTGGTTTTCTCAAGTTAAAAAGGATGTAATATGGGTACATTTGTTCTTAGTTCGAGGCATAGCATAAAAAGAGGTTATAGTGACATGACACTTGTGCTGGTGTATGCATGCCTGTCTGACACAGACCTCTTTCATCTTGACAACAGAAGCAGTTAAGTGACCTATAACTGATATTGTTGATTTAGAACATCCTCTAGCTCAAGCTTGCATTTGTAGCACTGAGGAATGAGGGTTCTGCTAAGAAAATGCCTGAAAATATTTTAAAGTTAGACAACAAATGTCATTCCCCTGTAATGTATGACTTTTTACAATATCAGAGAAATATTAACAGCCTGAAAAATATTGTTTCCATCTGGAAACTGTTAGATTATTCTTTATATGAACATGAAATTAAATTCTTGCTATATTTGACAACCCATTATTTAGGATTTTTATGTGGACAAAGCTTGAATTCACTCAGACTTCTGTTTTGACTTTGGACTGAGCTTTCTAATATGAAAAAAATCAAAAACAATTGCACTTTAGCGTATTTGTTATTGTTTGATGAAGTAGCAAAACAAAAATAATTCTGAATTAAATGTTTATAAAGTTAATCACAGCTGCAGCACTTCACAGAAGTTGAATTTATGCAGACATAGTAAAAGTTCAACTTCTAAGCCAAGTCTTACAACAGATGTGACAGAATAAGACCTGGAGGTGCCCTGGGCATGATATTTCCAACCACAGGAACAGGAGGCGGTCTCAAACAAATGGTTGTTGGTTTTCACACTGTGCCTATTATGCACATGGCTGTTCAGAAAAGAACCATTACATTGCAGTACTTATCAGAAAGAATGAAATCAACAGAAACGTATGCAGTCCTGGTTTTCGTTAGTTCTTTTTTACTATTTTCAATCTACTGCTGTAATAACTTAAAGGAAAATTCTAAAATTCAGCCAAGCTTGGAACAGTGAAGCAATTTAATGCTACCATGTAATAGTTGCTCACTTTAATTTAAAAGAATTCATGTGAACTCTTTTTTTACTGCCTGTTCTTCACTCATTTTCTGCAAATTCCTCTCTGGTATTTTGTGTTCAGCCTCAGAGGACAATTCTGCAGCAGTATGTCTGCCCCACCCGAAGGGATTTATGAGGCATGACACTGGACTCCAATCTACAGAATGAAAAGCCCCTTTGTTTGCCTTTAAGTACCCTGCCTGGAAGCACTAATTTTTTACCACTCATCTCTGTCCTATTCCAGCAAGTGCAGCTACAGTGCTTCCTTCCCATTCCCTGGGAAGAAAAAAAAAAAGCAATGCTAAAGCAATATTGCTTCTGAAAGTCAAATGTCTGCCGGCTTGTACTATCAAATCTAACATATTGTCTCACAAATTCAGCCAGCTAGGTACAATCCATAGGAAATATGTTGATTGTGTTCATTCATGTAAATAGAACTGGTGTAGTATTTCAGAAGAAGCTATTAAAAATTAGGGAGAGCACAGCTTGCATCTGAAATTACTTGTAAAGACTGGATAGGGTTCTGTAAAATTAAGTTTCTAGATCTGGCAGATACCTTCTGTATATTTTTGAGTAAGTTATTTATTAGTGTTTGCCTTCTCTTCCTGGAGAAATTTTCAAGCACTTTTCTCACCCTAGTCAGAATTTAGGTTCAGCTGTGATTAGAGGAAGTCTGGGATCAGTCAACATCTCAAGTGAGTGTTCTGCTGGTGACAGTAATGATACTGACCATGAAAACCAGAATGATTTCTGTTTAGTGCATTTGTGGAATAATTCTACATACAGTTAGTAGGTGTTTAGATAACAGCTGAACATTCATAAATATGTTGGTGAATCCTGGTGCTTTCAAGAATTTGCAATGGATGTCAGTGCCTTCCTATTCACTACAGTCTTTGCCAGTCTTATCTTACAATCTGCAAAGTCTGACAATCATCAGACAGAAAAAAACCATCAGACATCTTCAAAAGTAAAAAGGTGAACTGTTCAGAAACAAAGTGCAGTCTGGCCAATTTCCTATGTCTGAAAGACTTACAAGTACCAGCTATATGGAAATGGTTTGAGAATTATTCCAGAGTAAGCAAAAGAAAAGCTGAAATTTCAAACATTTTTTTTTGTTTGACAACTACACTTTGAGCAATTCTTACCATAAGTAATCACAGATGTCTCAAGAAAAACAAAAGTTACTCGTGTTGTGGTTTGTTTATTGTTTCTATTTCCTTCTTTTATAACAGAATGAGAAGTGTTGATTTGTCTACTAAACAATTACATAACTTGACTGTGGATTCTGACTTTTAGTTGATGAATGGCCTCAAATAATTTATTAAACTCCCTGCTCATCATTTTAGTTGCAGAGCCTATTCCATTACAAGGTACTCAAATGACATCTACAGAGGACTTTAAAGTCATCAGAAGATAAAACAAGTGGCAAGACTTCCAAGTTGCAACAGTGTAATAGGTGTAAGGAAAAATTATTTACATGAGAGTGGTCAAGCAGTGTATGTCAAGAGAAGTTTTAGAATCTCCATTCTTGAAGTTTTTCAGTACTTAGTTGAATAGCTAAGGTGACCTGAGCAACCAAGCCTAACTGTGAAGCAAACCCCAGCAGGATTCTGGATTTGATGGACTCCAGAGGATCCTCTCCTACTTAAATTTTTGACATTTATAAGTCTAGCATTGTAATGATTTTTCTTGTGTTGTTAATTCAGCAGTGTTATGAAAGCAAACTGGACTAATCAATATCCAAGATGTCAGTACTGTCCTAGCATGTGTACAGGATGACAGTAAAGGAAATATGAACATGGATGCTTGCTAGATGCCAAAAGAAGCAGTAGGCTTTAACATACACCCAGTTTTCCCAATCTTTAACTAAACTGTTAATTGTCTAAGAATCTAGAGAAAAACATGCCATCTTCAGCAACCATCATGTAATACATGTTGGCTTTTATCAGAAAGGGCAAATAAGGAGACAAAGACCTTAGGGAGCATTTTAATTCTTTTTTGAGTGTGGATAGGTTTGTATCAAAAGGTTAAGAAGGCATTTGTGGACAAAGTATATGCCCAGAAGAAAGACAGTATAGAATCAGACCAATTTCTAACTCTTGTTGTTCAAAACAGGACTTTCTGGCATTCAGTCTCTACTGGCTGATAAAAAGCATCCCATCAAACAGGACACAGACTAAAACATTTATTTAATTTGCCCTATAGACTTGACATTGATAACAAACAGCTCACAATTAAGGTAGTGTTGCTGGTTTTTCAGGAGTCTTTAGCCAAGGCTGTATTCCCCAGCCTGCATGGAGCTTTTGTCTGGGCTTTAGCTGCTCCGCATAGTCAAGAATAGACTAAACTAGAACAGACTAAACTAGAATAGAATAGACTATCTGTCTGTTGGAACTTCCAACTGCCAGGGTTTTACCACCCTCTCTGAGAAGAAATGCTTCCTAATGTCTAGTCTAAACATTCTAAGCTGTCTAAACAGTCCGCTGCAGCAGCTTTGAACCATTCCTATATCTCCTACCTGTCATGGTTGAAGCCCAGTCGGTAACTCAGAACCACGCAGCCACTCGCTCCTTCCCTCCCCCTTTTTCCTCCCCACCCCTACCGGAGGGATGGGAAGGAGAACAGAAAGAACGTAACTCCCACAGGTTGAGATAAGAACAGTTCAGTAACTAAGGTATAACACAAACTACTACTGCTACCACCAATAATAATGATGATCAGGGAAATAACAAGGGAAGAGAATACAGCCGCTCACCACCCGCTGATCGAAACCCAGCCTACCCCAAGCAGAGATCTAGCCCTTCCAGGTAACTGCCCCCCGTTTATATAGTGGGCATGGTGTGCTGTGGTATGGAATACCTCTTTGGTTAGTTTGGGTCAAGTGTCCTGTTTCTGCTTCCTCCCAGCTTCCCCTCCTCCCTGACAGAGCATGAGACTCCGAAAATCCTTGATCAGAGTAAACATTACTTAGCAACAACTAAAAACATTGGTGTATTCAGAATTGTTCCCAAGATGAAAGTCAAAAAAACATCACTGCACCAGCTACTAAGAAGGAGAAAAATGACTGCTACTGCTGAACCCAGAATACCACCACAGGATACCAGGGAGAAGATCTCCCTCTCCACTTCCCTTCCTCAGGAAGCAGAATACAGAGTAATGAGGAGCATCCTTTTCCCCAAACTAGACTCTCCCAAAATCCTTAGCAGCTCCACAAAGGACATGACTTCCAGCCCTTTCATCAGTTCTGCTGCCCTCCTCTAGATGCATTTGAGTGCCTTAATGTCCTTCTTCAATTCTGGGGTCCAGAAAACTGCACACAGTACTCAATGTGAGGTCTGCAGTGGGATAATGACCAATTTTGATCATCTGGTTATGCTGTGCTTGATGCACTCCAGGATGTGGTTTGTCCTCTTGGCTGCCAGGGCGCACTGCTGACTCGTCTTTGCATACTTCTTAGTTAGGAAGACATCCGTGCCAACACAGAATTTGGTTCAGAGCCCTGTGGGGCCAATTGCCTCTGGGAAGGCCAGTGAGCTGAAAGCCATGACTATTCCTCTCTCCTCAGTGACTCCTCCTGGCTAACAGGGATTGCATCACTGTGCCAGTTGCATTCCACAATATCCTGTCAAGGTCCCATCTGATTTACAGTCAGCTCAGACAAACAGCAAAGAAGTTTAAGAGGCTGACAGATGAATGAGCAATTAGCTGGCAAATAATGTAAGTGCTGAATAAACACTTTGATACTTTGTCTGTGAAGGGTCTACTTTCTTTAACATCTCATATAAATGCCTGTTATCAGGCAGGATCAATCTGACAAACACTACCCAAACTCCATCATATTCCCATTATTCCGTCTTCTCCATCCTTGTAATGCCTTCATTTTTGAAGACAGACTTCTTGGGATGTATTTCCAGTTCTCCCTGTGCTTCTCTCTGTACTGTATCTAGTCTTTCTTGAGCACTCAGAATAGGGCTTAAGATTCTTCCTATGTACTCCCCATAGCTTAGACAGGTGATCTTCTTCCTGTAGGAAATACAATTAATGCAAATAAAACATGTTTCTGCTTTTCAGCTAGTCAACTCGCTGGCATCCTTCAGGTGGAGAGTATTTCTACTAAAATCCGTGGAGCTAGAACTGATTAGCACCAAAGTGAGGGATTTTAAAATCAACAGCTTTGCAAAGGAGCAAAGGTAGGCAGCTCACCTATTAAATATCTTTACAAGGCAAAAGATCTTTCACGTATTGGGCAGTCACCTTCAGCACCAACTGAGCCTTAGATCTTCCAGATGGTTTGTGCATATTTTCTCTTAGGTACGTATATCGGCATCCGTGGAAATAGGAGGCAAAATCAAAGCCCATTTCTGCATTAATATATATCATATATCATGCTTAGGACAGTTTAAATAGAAAATTCTAAGTCCTTGTTGTTCTTCTTCCACCTCCCACATATGTTAAACCAAACCCAACTCCTAAACATTGAATTTAGAGTTGCTGAAATACAGTGTATAATATAATTACATAGTGACTTCAATCTGACCTTTGTTCTTATTAGTAAAAATAGAAGTTTAGATTATGACTTTGCTTTTTGAAAACTGGATATTCCAGAAAAATGAGGCTAGGAAATAATTTAGACTTCTGTGTCAACAGCATTTACCAGCAGGCTGATGAGAACATGACAAGAGTGTCTCTAAGAGCTTTCATCATTAATGTTCTCAGATAATTTTAATGACCTCATTTACCAGAAATATTCAGGAAGCACCAAAAAGAGAAAAGATGCCTGTAACTGTATATAGTACATATTTCTTTTAAAAGCAGAAAATATTTTCTTTATTATTGGGTTTCTCTGAATTCATGAGGTCCCAAGGTCAGCTAATAGGTGTCACAAAATTGCAGTGTGGTCTACAGTGGACACAAAAACTTCAAGGCATTTTTCTCTTTTAAAAATAATACCTTTGAAAAAAATAAATAAATTGATGATTACAGAGGAAAAGCTTTTAGAACAAAAAAAAAAAGGAGCAACAGTGAATGTGCAGGTCATATTTTCCTTGAAAACATGGATGCTATTGCTACAAAACATTAGTTAGCAGCTTACTTCGCAAGACATTTAAAACCTAATGATCGAAATTAGCACTTGAAAAATTGCAATTATATATATATTTTTAAAAATATACAAAAATAAGATTTACCGGGCAGTATGACAAATCTGGAGTACTACTCATTTGTTAGTGATGACAGTTGGCTCCCAAGTGAAATAGTGTTCTTAATTGCATGGAGAAGATGCACAAATATGCGTCCTACAATTGGTTTTGAGCATTCTTTAGCATCATCAAGGCAAAACATAGAAAGAAAAAAAAAAAAGGAGTCTGAGGCTGTTCAGTAGCATATACGTGACTAGTTCTTGCATGTTTAAAGATAATTTTTTTTTTAAGACATGCTTGAATCCACCTAATAGGTTTTAATTGATATACAGGAATTTGTCTATTGACTTACTCTCAGCTTGCTCAACTGTGTCATTTGTATGAAAGCCCAAGGTAATCTGATCTGACACCAAGAAACAGGGTAAAGCATATGTGATACCAGTCTCAAGACTCCAGAGTGACACCTTCAAAACTGGGAACTACAAGTCAGTGAATTTTGCCTTCTTGCTCTGAGCTGAAAGACGATTAATGTTACACAGATAATTCATTCACAATAAATGTTACACCATTCATTTAAAATAATGAAATCTTTGCCCATATACTGCACAAGAAGAAACAAACTATGACTTCAAATAAGAATTTGAAATGTGGAAGATTCATTAAAGAAAGAGATCTTTGAAGACAGAAAGAGGGACCTGTATATATGCTAAGGAAGATAAGGATAGGAAATAAGATCTACACAACGGAAACTAACAAAAAGAGAGTGCCAACTAATAGATGTTGTTTCAAACCGTCCATATTTGTCTTCTAATGGCCAGTTAAAGCTTTCACAATGTCTTCACCAGCCCCTCCCTGTGTTTTAATTGAGAAGCAGAAAATAAATGACAATTTTAAAAGTTAAAGAAACAAAGCAAAATGGAAAAGACACTACAATGAATGCTGCAAAGGATTAGTCTGGTTTTGTCTCCACATCTTGAAAAATGTTCACTGCAAACAGATTTTTCCCAATTTTTTAGAGTGGTCCCCTTTTTTAAACCTCTTTTTTATTTATTTTTTTCCTCTGGAAATAAGTGCTATTCTGCAGCACTGAAATTTTGCACAGAAAGCACCTGTAGACACCAGCTACCTCTGGCACTGTTCATGTGGTTCAAATTTCCTGTTATTTGTTGTCTGATGCTATTCTTCTCTCCTATTCAGTCTTCCATGCAGACCTCCCCCCTCCATTTTTTTCTTAAAAACCCCCAAACAAGCCAACCCCTTGTCCCTTTCAATTTCCTCCTCTACCAAGAGCAAATCTACAGGATTACAGGGGAGACCTTGAGAAGAAATTAGAGTAAACAAAACCATTGGTCTTATTTATAGAAAAGGAATAAGAAGAGGGTGAATCATCCCACAATTATCGAGTTAGTCCCTCTTGCCTTCCTCAGAAGTCAGGTAGCCTAATGATTCATGAGCTTTTGGCCTAAGGGACTCAGAGCAAAGCTCAAATGCAGGCGCCACAGCCTGAGAAATCTCCAGTTCTGTAAAATACCTGTGTGAAATATTTTGATAATAGGTGTCTCAAAAGCCAGTGTAATTGCTTGAAGTCCTTAAAGAGGAAATTGCCATTCCTTAAGAACAATCCTGACAGGCTTAGATATTTTGGCTTTGTTTTTTTTTTTCTGAAACAATTCACATATCAGCTAAACTTGTTGGTATCTCCTTAATCATTGCATTCTAGCCTTCTCATTTCAGATTTTAAGTTTGAAGGAAACTTTAGGTCATAAATATTTATAGCTTTTATGGACAGTACTATGCGCATACAACTAGGCAACTTATTTCACCTGATGAAGCTTCAGTTTAAAAAATAAGTAACCTGTCATTGTTATATCGTTGAAATGTATTGCACAACAAGCTATATGTTAAGTTGAAGCTAAATTAAATGAAAATACTAAAAAATATAAATTAACTCCTTGGTGTTGAGAAGCTTATGAAAACTCCCAAACCGGAATCATTCTCTAGAGGAGACTAGCCTTGAGAACTGTTAAAGGAAAATCAGAAATAGAAAAAATATTTATTAAAAAATAATAAAAAATTAAGAATAGAACTAACAAGGAGTCACCAAAAAAAAAACCTCAAAGAAGAAACCATCAAATTATTATATTCTTCTGAGCACATTAACAGTTAAAAGAGATTTAGTACCTGAGGACTGGAAGGAAATAAATGTGATGTCAAGTTGCAATGTCTAGGGAGCAAGAAACCAATGAATAAAACTTTCATACTAAGTAAGTTAGTTGAAATTATAATAAAGAACAGAATTGGTAGATGTTAAGATTTATAATAATGAGAAATAATTTGGATTCTGTAAAGGAAAATAACTTCTTGCAGGTGTGTTAGAGTTCTTGGAAGAATTAAAAATCCAATGAGCAGCAGAAACCTTTGATATTCCAGTTGAAGACCCAGTTGAATTTTCAGAAAGGTTCTTTCATGTCTTGAAAGTATATTTTTGTTAAGTCTTTTTGAAAATCTAATTGAATGAATTCCTGGTTGAAGGCTAAAACAAAAGATAGAAATGAATGACAGTTTTCTGGAATAGAGGTTCCAGTTAGGTCTATTCAGGAATGAGATCATAGTTATAATAGAATAATTATATGAAATCATCACCTTTAATAATCATTAGCAATTAAAAGAAAACAAACAAAAAAAATCAAAAACCAAACTGAAAATGACAAATTATCAGAAAGACAGTAGAGCAAATACCATCATTATTATCACTGCTTAAACTTATGGCACAACTACACCTTCCATATTATGTGCAGCTATTTTAGTCCTTTCTCACTAATAAGATATAGGAAAAATTAAAAAGATTACAGAAAAGGATCAAAATTATTGTCAAAGCCAGTAAGGCTCTTTGCAACATTAGGGAAAGCAAAGCCTGGTCATAGAGTAATTAGGAGTGTTGCAGCCATTTACCCAATAATGCCTCTTACAGTCAAAATGTCTAACCTCACATAAACGATTTCAGAATTACTTCATTCTGTTTAAAATGATTGTGTCAGCATAAGTAACATTCCTTGGATCCTGTGTTGATAAGGAAGAATGTTTACATGAAGGGTGGATGAAATAAGGGTAAATTGTAAGTCTTACATCTTGTTGCATTTGGACAAGAGATTATCAAAGTAATTTAGTGGAGCAGCTACAGATGCGAATTTTGAATATTCAGAGCAAATGTTAAAAAGTGAAGGCTTAATTTGCAGGTTTTTAATGCCATTAGAGATTAGATCCTGCTGCAACTATGCTGAATATTGTAATGAGAAATAAAACAAGGGAAAAGTCATCTCCCTAAAAATAGGATCCTCAGATAGACTTATAATGGGAAGGTGTCCGTGAAAACATAGAAGGATATCAAATGAAAGCTAGAGATTTTGTATTCAAGATTGCAAATCAATACTGAATGGTTATGTGGGGTCTGGTTAGATCTGAATCTTGAACTCTTCAGATCTTTCTAACCTGCAAATAAGCTCTATCAAATTGTAAAAGATCTTACAAAAGGATTTGAGACTAAATTCTTGTAAGGCTATTATGATTAAATCATTTATCAACCTGAACGACTGCAGGCCATAGAGAAAGAAACTAGTGCTGAATGAAAAGAACCAAAATTGTTTAGTTACTGATCAGAGACAGAAACATGTCACATGACTGCAATTTTCAGCCACGTATCTTCACGGACTTATGCCTTTCAGTTCTTTAGGACTTCAAGTGGGATGATGCCCCATGAATCTGTCTTTATAATTATATCCTTTACAATAAACTTTTCACCTATGTTGATATTGGCTGTGCTTAAGGCTTTCAAACTCATCCAGGAGTTTTCAGAGTCAAAAGTTTTAGAAATATCAATCTGATCTGATCATTTTTTTACATAGTTATTTTAAAATGTTGTATCCTCATAGACTTCTAGTTTTAAGTAACTACACCATTTTGTGGTATAAAACATTAATATCTGGATACTCTGCTCATTCAGAACTACCCAGTGAAATCAGGGAGAAGAAAAAAAAAGTCTTTTTTCTGTGTCGACTTATAAACACCTAAGAAGGAAGAAGAAAGTGCAGAGTTAAAAGGTGAAAATATCTGAATACAAATATAGGTTACTTTTAGAACAGTAGAAAATAACTTTCAAGTTTACCTGGGTATTTGTTAAAAATCAAAACCTCGTGAGTATTTAAACTTCAATATTTAGAAGATTTCCTATTGAGGAGGGGGAGTGTAAATGGAGTTGGGTGGGGGTCTGATAGCCAGCCAAGGTCAACCCACCATGACTCTATACATGTATTGAACCTGCAAGTCCAGGCAGAGCTGTTACAAAATGTGGTCATATATGAAGACATAACAAGAAGATAAGTATTGAGATGCCATACAAAATTTAAATCCACATCTAGATCTAGATCCGAATGGCATTACATTTGAATAATGCTTATTTTGAGAATAAAGATTTGGTGTAAAAAATAGAAACTAAGGAGAAGGTGAACATTTTTGGTTTGATTATGTTAAGACATTACAACGCAGTATTTTTTATTTCAAACTGCAAAATAAAAAATATAGGTAACATACTTATCTTAAATCCAGGTCACTTGCACCTACCTTTCTCAAGTTATGTCCAAAGGCACTTGGGAAATGTTTGAGCTTTAAAAATCTGAAGTATTTCAGTCAGACTTAGGCACAGTTATTTTAACTTGTTGCTTTTAAGTCTTACTTTTCACTCTAGTAAGAGAAATATAAAAAGTCATAAAAATTGGAATAACATTGTAAAATGCTCAATCAGGCAGCAGTAACAACTGGCAGCCAGAACCATTTAGCTTAAAAAAAAAAATAAAAATCCAAGATTAAAGTACTATACATAAAATAAAGGCTTTTGATGTCATAAAGTGAAATACCCCAATATTTTAGTAGTGCAGCATTAACTTTGAAAGCTTCAGATTCTATGGCAGCTACTTTTCATGTAGCTTCTAGTTGTGCTTTGCAGTTGAATCCTTCGAAGAAGCGCATTTTAGAGTAGAAAATCATTCTGTAGCCTATTAAAAGCCATTACATAATGCAAATATTATTAAAATGACATCAAACTTACAGCGGCACTTGAAGGACCAAAATACAGAGGATGAAGGATCCCTGCCAGTGTAATTATGTTCATGCAGGGGGAATGCAAGAAAACCTGAGTGGAAGAAAATGATTCTGTGTCAACTCAAAATGTGTGCGTTGAAAGCACATTAATTATAATAGTTATATTTAAATTCATTTCAATCAGATCTCATTTTCAGTCTAATTTATTGTTTATAAAAGTTTGATAATAACAGGATGAGAAGCTAATAGATCTGACAGCAGATGATACATTCCCAACCTTAGTTTCCATTCCTCATTGACAGCAAAAATACAAAAATGTAGAAACGACAGTTTTAGGTTACATCATGACTTTCACTTACTATAAACTACATGCATACACCCATAAATTTGTCAATAAGCTCTTTTCATCTTCAATTAATTATTGAATGCAGTAACATATGTTCAAACAAAATGAAAATATTATGAAAGAATACGATTTGAACCGTTCTGTGCTGGTAAATAAACTGTGAAGAAAATAAATATTTCCAGATGAAAGGTGACAAGAAATGCAATCAAAACATTTTTCTTTCTGATTCAGTACTGGGCCAGTGGCCCAGCATATTCAGAGAATACACCTCTTTCTACCTGTTAACTGACACAGTGTCAGAACCTATTCTCTTTTCCCCATAGTCTATGGGACAAAGCACTCTGTGCTCAACTATTTAACTCTCCAGCACATCTGCTCTGATTTTTGGGAATGGTTCCTACCCTATGTTAACTCTCAAATCTTGCAAAGAAATTTCTGGGGAGATTGCCTGTTGACTCAGGCAAAAAGTGTGCCAGCTGCCATTCCAGAAATTCTGTAGTACTGACAACATTATCTGGAAATGCTTAATTTGCTAAAATAGACATAAATTGTTCTTCTATGTTCTTCTAGGGTTGTGTCAATGAGACAATCAAAAAACAAACAAAGGATTCATACTGACTGCTTAAGTATACTGACTACTAATTATAACCTATATCCTTGATTTAACACTGATAGGCAGCTTGAAGATAACAGATATGGCCTGAGCATCATGGCATATGCGGGCCCTCACCTCCAGAGGCTCTCATAGATTTCACTTCTACTACGTGACAGGCACTGTGATTGGTGACTGTCAAGTGTTGCTTTCTTATCCTTGTCTGCGAGAAATAGACTGATGGGATATGTTTCTGAGGATTTTTTTTTCTACATACAAGCATTTTCTGAAATGTATTCATGATAGAATATGCACAAGAAGAAATATCAAATCACTGGGTCAATAGCAGCTGTTGTGCCTTGCTCTTGGTTAGCAACACCTTTTGAGAAAGTTTTGCCTTTCTCACAAGCAATTTACTCTTTCACTGCTTATGTTCTGGAACTATGTGGTGATACCAAACAATCACAGTTACTCACCCTATAAATTTGGTTAATCTTTTGGCATATGTGCAACTGATTAGTGGAGTACATTGAATATAAGTACCAAAAAATTGACAACTGTGATTATCTGAAGCAGACAATGCCACTGAGGAGAATATTATGATTTTCTACAGTGGCAGACATATTCCTAGTACTGAACAATCTGTAACTAAAAATATACTTTGGTTGAATATAGTCAGTGGATACAATTCTAAACATTCCCATTGTAAGAATTGTACAACCAAGAACAGGGGAAAATAACCTAATCCTGCAGAATCTTGAAGTGTCTAAAACACCAACGCTGTACAGTTTTCCCAGCTACAGTGTAGAAAGCTTTTTGCCTCAGCTCTGCTCTTCCAGCCTTGTCACACCCAGCATCTTGCATCCTTGTATCCTTGTATCTTACCTGTCCCTTGTACCAAGTAAAGGGAAAGATAAGTTTAATAAAAAAATGCTGGGCTGACTTTACAGAACTTCTGGATTTTTTTTAAACAAAGTGGAATCTTCCCTCGTTCCTTCATAGCTCTTTTGAAAACAGTTTTGATACAATACTTGGTTTGACTATGAGAGCAAGCTGAGGCACTTTGGATAAAACATTTTTGTCATATTTGAAAGATTTCTTTCTTACATTGTGAGCACCTCAGACCACAACCCACACCCCACACACCTGCCAACATCTACACATCTGTCATGGGTTCAGCAGCAGCAGTCATTTTTCTCCTTCTTGGTAGCTGGTACAGCACTGTGTTTTTGATTTTGGGGC
>JARCZZ010011502.1:0-19109 GCA_030323915.1 Brotogeris chrysoptera | reverse complement strand
ACCCCCAAGGGATAGCACTCATTACTGGTGTCCAGCTGGACATTGAGCTATTGAGCACTACTCTTTGCATGCAGCCATCCAGCCAGTTCTTTATCCACCGAGTCGTCTACCTATCGTTTAACGCACTTCTTCCCTGATGGTAGTTCTATTTCAGTGGAGTCAAACCAACAGCCTACAAGTAGCGTCACAAAACCTGAAACACTGCTCACTGGCATTAAAATTAACACAATGAAACAAAGCCAAGAGAAGGAAAGTATACCATTACTTGTAAAACATTAGACATTCTGAATTACTTCTGCCCATGAGTCAACAAACAACAGGAAATAAAACAAACATTCTCTAGAATCCTATCCATAGCTGTACCACCATCACATTTACACACAAATCAAGCATAAACCATCCTTCTGAACCCAGTCTACACCAGTGACAGTATCAACAACCAAACAGTTCATTGAAAGGACTGCTGAGGCAGCTTTCTATCAGCAATATCATCCTTCTCCTGTTACTGTATTAAAATCCAAAATTATCTTCTGGAAGCTAATGATTAATATCACTAAATCACTATGAAAAAAGAGGCCTAATTAACTACATCAAAAAAATGCTGTAGAATTAGACCATGCAGGTAGTCTGCCTTGTAAAGACATAAAGCTCACAAGTTATACAAGCTGCTAGTGAATTCTCCAGCTGTTTATATCCTTAAAGGCGTATTTTCCTGGCTATTTCTAACTCTGCATTTTGAACTTATAACACAGACCAAGAAAGTAGAAGATGGAATAAATTACTATCTCCCAAGAATTACTCTCCTGCCACATACCCATAGCAAACTTGTGCAATGTCCATTCAAAGAGACAAGTAAAAACCTATTGCCCGTTTTCCCAGTAATGGCATTTTATTATTTAAAATTCTTAAAGTGACAAAATCAAACCAAAACCAACCCTTTGGAGGAAAAAAAGGTAAACCTGGTTTTCTACTTTGTGTGTGTGTGTGTGAACTACAGCTCATGTTTTGCTGTAACCTTCATAATCCATAAAATGAATATTTTTACCATACTGGTTTTAATTTCTTAATTAAATGTTGTATAAGCAGGAAGGGGAGGAAGAAGGCCACTGTACACTGCCAGCTTAAGGACACCTTTACTAAAAGATTAAGAACAGGTTTCTTACGAAGACTATAAAATCATGGCAGTTACCACTACATCCTTTTATTGCTCTTTCAGCTTCTGCTGACCACCTGAGGAGCTGCTACTGATTGTTGCAGCCCAAACTTCTTTCTCTTAACTTTTCCACTTGCTGCATGCTTCCCAAAGCTGCCCTAGATCTAATGCCTCAATATCACCCATCTATCTGCTTGCTGCTCTGCAGAAGGCTCAAAGAATATTTTAAGCATCAAGACTCCTCAGCTGAGAGGGACACTTCAGAGCCAGCACTCTCTCTCCTAAATTCCCGAGTAATTTAGAGACGTTGTACCGAGTTCTGGCTCCCCAAAGCCAAGTAATGGCCTTTAACCAATGAGTGACACACCAAAGGAAGCAGTGGTACCCTTTCAGCGACCCCACTGCTCAGAAACACACATCTCTGCCTCCTTCCCCTACCACACCCTACAAACGTACAGCCCTCAACCCCAATTCGTGAAAAACAAGCATTTCTCCTCACAGAACTCAACTACTCACTCTCCTCCACACCCTCCCTACCCGCGCTGCCCGGGAACCCACCCCAGCAGCCTCTCCCAGCCCTTTCTCCCACCCCGTACTGATCAGCACCGGCAGGGCCTCACCAGCTCGCCCCTCAGCCCAACGCTGCCCCTCACACTAAACACTCGGACGCGCTGCCCGCGGCTCCCCTCACACACTCCCACCCCTCAGGGTCACCCTTTGCTACCTCCCTACCGCGGTAACCGCCACCTCCACACACCCGTACCCAAGCGGACCTACGAAGCCCTGCCCACCAGACCTCCGCCGCGACCCGACCCCGACGCAGAGCGCACGCGCCAGCCTAGCAGCCTCCTGTTGGGTGACCTAGATGTCCATCAAACGGCGAAAGCGGGTAACGACCAATCATCAGCGCTGATCGGCGAGTGGGCGGAGCCTCGGCGGCAGCGGGGAGCCCTGCGGGGCCGGGAGCGGTGCTGGTGAGGGGTGGCTGGCGTTTGGTACTCGTCTGAGGGGCTTTTGGCTTTAGTGTGGAGGGGCGAGCCGCGGGGCTGGTCTCGGCCCAACGGGGAAGGCGACGGGCATGAGGAAATGCTCGTAGTGCGGGCGGTCAGCGGGCCTGGTCGTTTACAAACCCGTGGTTGGGGGGCTTGGCCCGCCTGTCCGGCCTGGCTGCTGTAGGGGAGAGGCCTCGTCCGGCGCCTGGGCCCGGCGCGGCAGGTAGGAGATGGCTGTTGGTCGGTTTGGCTCGTCCTCGTGTCGTGGGTGCTCCTCTGCTTGGGAGGAAGCTGGCGGTTGTAAACACGCTCCTCTCCGTCCTGCGCGTGGCGGGACTTGGCTGGAGCACGTTTACTCGTGCTGCATGGAGAAGGTGGTCAGCACCGCACCCTGTTTACCTCAGCCTCTCTTAGAGCAGCCATTGGTAATGGTCTGTCTTTCCTTAAGGTATGGTGCCGCTTGGATTTTCTTTTGCTTGAAAGAAACCCTTTCAAGTAAATTATTCTCTTAAATAGTTTTGATCTCTAGGCCTTTACAAAGCTATTTGAAACTGGTTGAAAAGAGGCTGTGTTATGTGACTGTTGTGACTCTTCCAGACACGTAGCATTGAAGTATGTGTGTGTGTTTGCTTTACAAGTAGAAATGAAGAGATGTTACCGGAGAGGCAAAGGAAAGCGTGGACGGAGTGCAGCTATTGCTCCGAATTACAATAACCGTACTGTAAGGCAAGTATATGCAGCTTGTGCTTACCATGCGTTAAGCTGTTAGATGTTATGCCTAATTAAATTTGCAGAATAGAGGCTATCTAGAACTGAGAGTATGCCATCTAAAAATCTAGTGCACAGTATAGTATATCTGTCTTCCCTACTTGGACTAGAATTGTATCGATTTCTGGAAATGTATCATATGTGCACAACTGTGTATTGGGTTTAAACTGAGATGTGATTTCATGGGGTGCAGAACCAGCAGACACCTCTAATGTTTTAGCAAGCAATTAAGGCCTTGAAAGTATTGGTACCTCTAATGTTCTTGAGTTGTTATTAAGCTGAATATTTTTACTGTTTCATTTTCATATGGTGAAATGCTCAGGGTGCTTATCACAGCCCTGCAAAACTGTACTCCATTAATGTAAATAGCAAGCCTCTTTCTAGATTCTCTGTGGGAAAGATGTGTAGACAGTAATGAGCTTGTCTTGAAGGCAGTGCTGGTTTTTTAGGCTGGAACAGGAAGAATCACAGACGCCAGTGCATGCAGGCCCCAGCAACAGTGGGGATCCTTCTTCATCCGGTTTAACGCAGAACTCTGTAGCACCAGGTAAGAGACCATATCTTATGCTTCAAAAATCACTGCCTATGTGCTGACCACATAAAGAAAGTAGTAGTAGCTGTGTTAATAGTATGGTGTTACAGGAAGGATATAAGCAGTAAAGTTTGTAGAGGAAAGTAACATTGGGTGATATAAAAAGATCAGTAAGTGAGGAATGAGAGAGGAGGGCAAAATGAAAATGGGCAAAATAAATGCTTCTCATATTTGAAAACTTGTGTGCTTAGTCAAACTGATATAAACTGAAAAAAATAGTGGCTAAATGTTTGTTCATTATCAGGGAGTTGACTGGTGAAACCATACTTGATGCAGTAGCAGTGCTATTGAGGAAGACGTTACATTTGCATTCTGGTTTCCTGACTCATTAAACAACCCTAGCAAAAGCTAGCCGATGGGAACATCTGTTTCACCACAACAGGAGAGTCCTGAAACACCACTGACTATATAACCTCTTAATGACAAAGTCAACGTTTAAGGAGACCTTTTTTTGTATATCACCTTTTTGTGCTTAAGAGACTCTGAGCGTGTTAGGTGTATCCTGCAAAACATTTGTTGCGGTATAATTAGATTATGTATACTAACTGCAGTGTGCTGTTATGAACCTTACTGATTCACTTGCTCTAACTTTATATTTTTGTTGACCTGAATAAGTCTTGGGTCACTTGTTGCTAAGCTGAAACCTAAAAGACGCCAACAATGAACTGAATTATAAGCAGCAGCAAAAAGAGGTTACTTCAAATGCAGTTTCTTGTAGCAGATAAAGGTTTAAATAAAAACTCCCGAAATGAAGTGTTAACACTCATCTTTCTGAATAAAATCCTTTGTCGTGAGACAGTGTGCCATTATGAATCTGTCTAAGTATTTTACCCTTCTGCCTCTCTGAATTTATCTGGGCAGTGGAGCACTAAAATTGAATTTCTCTCATCCCTGTTTATCTTTGGAACAAGCCTCTGTGTATTGTCCAAATGTACTCGATTGTATCTATATTTCTCCTGTGTGTTGAAGAAAAAGTGGCTTGTTCTGGGATGTGAATCACTTTATTTTGGTTTGGATGATACCTCCCTGTCATTTTGTTTGTGACTGCCTCACCTCGACTTTTAACCAAGAGTGTCACCTCATAATTGATTTATGAAGAAAGGTCACTTTTGTTCTGCAGCAGAATCTTTCCTCTCTGCTTCTCTGATCTGTCTGGATTTCATCTTGGTCATTGATGACTTCCCTTCTCTACTTGTGTAATGGCACTGCATTTGAAAACTACAAATAATATTTCTTTTCCTTTAAGTGGCAGTTATCTGTTCCTAGCCTGTGAATCATGCTTGGGACCTGCTGGGAGCAGAAGCATTGAGCCTTATGGCTGACATTCCCATGAAGATGTGGGACGTCAAGGACCAGTAAACAGGCTTAGTTATCTATCTAATTTTGCCTGGGTTTTGCTACCTTATTTTTTTTTTAACCCTAAGAACTGCCAGGATTTTATTATGACGCAGACAAGAACCGCTATTTTCGCCTACTGCCTGGACATAATAACTACAACCCACTCACCAAGGAAAGCATTCAGTACAAGGCCATGGAATGCAAAAGGCTGAAGCTCTTAGAAGAGGAAGAAAAACAAAAGAAGGTACATTCTGAAAAAGATTGCAATTAGGCTTTATTATGCTCTGGCCCAGGACAGATGATAAGCTAAAGCTTTTCAGTTCTGACTGTGGTACGGTTCCCTAAGCTGTCTGAAGGAAGGGAAATTTCTTTCTGCTGAGAATTTATAGTCCTTGTAGCCTTTTGTTTGGCTGTTCTACACAGGAATGAAAGCAAGTCATTACAAACAGAAAACCTTTAAAGAGACAGGAACTGTGCTTAGAATAGCAGATTGTCCAACAGTTACAGTTGAAACCTGACATCCAATGTCCTGACTCAAATCCCTGCCTTGAACTGGTGAAGTGGAATCTTGATTTTCAGTTTTCCACGTATTTAGTTTCCACGTATTTAATAAATGTATTATCATATTCTTGCATATCTGTAATCTAGGTAAAATGCCCAACATGGATGTTTTAATTACCTGAAAGCTGTATCTTACAACTTTAAAAATCACAGCTCAGCCTAAATCTGCTGTCATTTGGAAGAAGCAAGCAGTATTTTCCTCCTTAGGTAATAAAGTTCTTGCTTTAGCTGGTATTCTGCTTTTCAGTCCTCACTGTGAAAATGCTGCTGTTGATTTGGTTTTGGCTTTTTCTCATTGTTCCAGCTGTTTATATGAGCAGTTTAGGTTTCATAGATACCAAATAGCTGCTGGCCACAGTGCTGTAGGTGAGGCCCTTGGTGACATGGGTTAGTCCTTCACCCCATGGACTTGGCAGCCTTTGGGTGAAGGTTGGATTTGATGATCTTAAAGGTCTTTTCCAACCTAGTTGATTCTATGATTCTGTGGGTCTATGGATATACATCTCAAAATCTGGCTACTGAATCAGACATCTGAATTAGGCTCCCAGATAAAAACATTCTTAAATACTTGCTTTGTCTCCGCAGAAAGTGTTTGCATGAAACTTTGAAAAATGAGGAATCGAGAAGTAGTTAAAGTAGTGCAGCAGTAAGGCTGTTAATGTCAATATTGTGATAGAAAATTTTGCTGTATAATAAGAATTTAAGGTTAGTGAAACCAGAAGGTGACTTCATATTTTAAGGTGGTACTGTTGATCACGTCAAGTGAAACCAATGGCTGTTGGGCTTTGTTGTTCAGTTGTTTTTATGTTTCTCTGGGTATTTCTCGTCCAGTTTTTCTATTTATAGAAGCACCCCACAACATCTCACAGGAATATATTGTCTATTTACTGTAGTAGACCAGGGAGCTGGTGCTGGAATGTGTTTTATAGAGGTTCTTAAAATTTTCATGTATGTAGGCTAGAGGAAAAAGTTACCCAAACATCTAAGACCCAGAGCTGTGTTTGAACTGTGAACAAGCAAATAACTGAATACACTTTCATGTTATTCTCTTCCAGAAAACAACAAGGGCTGGACTGAATTCATCTATGCTGTTACAGAAAAGGCAGTTGGGTTTGCTCAGCTCCACAAGTTATTGCAGGTACAATGGTGTGATTTGTTTTCTGTTTGCAGTACCAGGTTCTGCTGTTAGTGCAACTGTTCCTGTCAGGTTTTTTTACATTTCTCACTGTTACACTTAAGTTTATCTTATTTCTTACAGTAAGAAATTAGGTATGATTCTTCTTTTATCAGACTACTGAAGTGATAATAAACAGAATAGGTTTCCCAGTTTTGGAGAAATGGAGTTTAAAACTTCTCTTCCCCTGCTTCTCTCCTCTCCCCTCCCAATATATGCTGGTTTGTGGCATTGTGCTTTATGAGAACAGTGCAGCTTTTCTTTGGATGACTGAATGCTCTTCAACTGACATGAGCATTCCCCCCGTCCCAGTAGAATGGCTCAGGTAGCCCAGATTCAGTAACAGCACAGAAAGCAAGTTAATGACTTGCTACGATGTTGTTCCTGCTACTGAAGATGTTCAAAATAATAGAATGAAATTCCATGAATGTGGAAGATACACATGTGCATGGCTTATATAAGTTAAATTGCAGTGTGCTAGTTGATCTGACATTTTATATTCTGTGATTGAGAAGAAGTTCTGGATATCTTCTCCAGAATTCTTTGATTGGCATTAAACTTAGGCTTACGTGAATTCTTTCTCCCCACCTACTTTTACAGGCTGGTTCATGAGCTGAAAGTAAACTGCATGCACAGGAGGAAGATAGAAATTCACAGTCCAGATTCTTCAGTTGCTGGAACCAACAATTTTAAAATAATTGTGGTATGTTGATGAGAACTTAAGCCTTTAGGGTAAAGAAAGCCCATCTTCAGTGAAAATTCAGGTTCTTGTAATCAAGCCCCATAGGTCAAATTTTGCTTTCAAAAATGCATTATTCCCGTTGTATCAGTTCTCAAAATCTGTGCTTGGTAACTGAACAGGTAGGAAGAGGCTGTGACTCTCCTAGAAATGAAATAATGGAGAAGTTGAATATGAAAGTGATAATTTTTGGGGTGTTTTTTTGGAAGCTGATCAGCCTGTTGTCTTGGAAGTAAGCAGGAGTTGAGTGGATTGGAAGGGAGAGTAGAGAGGATTAAGTGTAAGAAGAAACTGAAAGAGAAGAATTTTGGGATTGGCGAAGTCTGTGGTCCAGAGAACCTCTTTAAACATCAGTAATCATTTTACAGCTCATGATCTGAAGGCAGTTTCTGTTGGAGTTGATGGTTATGCACATGGAGGAGAGGTCTCTGGGGCAGGTATCTTTTGTAGTCGACCTAAGAAGCTCTGCAAGACCAGCAAGACCAGCTCCTGGCCTTGTAAACACCACATTGGGAAGGTAGCTGAAGCCAGAAGTATCAGAAACTTAGTGTCAGAAAGTTGAAATGTAGCATTTGCTGTGATCCAGCAGTAGCAGAATTCCATTTTGATAAGGTTTAAATTTTTTGTTCTAGTCCCTGTCTGTGTCAGTTTATGCTTATTAATCTGCCAGAGGAAGTCTGGTACTGCTATGATCCTAAAGAGTACTTACTCAAAAAGTAAATGCTCTTCTTAGTCATGTTTCTGTGCATGCATATAAAAAGGAGTTAACCACTTCTTTGTAGAGATGAATGGAAAGTGGATGATGTTAAAGGGATGAGAATTAATGTGTTGTTTCATTTCAGACCTAATGCAGCTCCTTCAAACTGTTTTTCCTGGAAGTTTCCAGGAAGTATGACCAGTAAACTTTTCTTTTACAGGCAGATGCTGCTTGTGAACGGATATTTACTGTGAACGATGTAGAGCATGGGGGATGTAAATACGGTATCATCAACCTCAGTGGTTTGGGGAAAGAGTCTCCCACTGTGGAGATGTATGACAACCTCTACTTCACAAATCGCAAAGTACTGTGTTCTGTTCCTGCTTCCTTCCCTTGTTGCATTCTCAGAATGCTGCTCTTGAGAATCACAGGTAGAAATGCATGAGGGTTTGGGAAGGGGTTAGGACGACACAGTGGAAGAATCCAGCAATGTGAAGCTTGGATAAATGCAGATTCTCAGTAAACTTGTCTCTGAAAGTCCTCAGTACCAGTGTTAGTTCTCAGGAATGTTATGCTACAGATGGAAGACAATGTAGAAGTACCAGCTTCCAAGGAACCTACTTCAGAGTTGCACTTGGCCATAGCTGTCAAAACTGATGTTGAAGGCCAGAAACTATTAAGATTTGCATGCTTCTTTCTTAAAAAATAATTTGGGAAAAAAATGTGTTTATTCTCTATCATGAAGCATATTTAAAACCAGCTTTCATAATCTCTCCATCCTCAGATTCTTTTAAAGATGATCTCTTAAATAATAGGATGTGCTTGATACCTCAGTCTGTGTTTGGATAGACTTCTCAGTTCTGCTCTGTCCTGTACATTTAAGAGAAGTATGAGGCTAAAATACTCATGTCCCATTATTGTGCTGTTTATTGGGTTAAGGAAGTGTGCCCAGTGCATAATTTTGTCATTGGTGCATGGAAATATCATTTCATGAATTGAATAACAGATCACAAAACCAGTATGTCTTCTTGTGTCTGAAGGTGAATTCTATGTGCTGGGCATCACTGACTCATCCAGATTCTCATGTTTTATATCCTTTTAAAAAAGGCAAAATTTCAGTTCAGCTTTCACAAATCTGCGTCGTGCTGCAGAGAGCTATTTCCAGGAAAGGCCTCTCATGTAGTTGCCCCACAAATTAAGTTTTCTGGAAAACATCAAAGTTATAAAAACTGGAAGATGTTGAAGATACTGAGACCGATATATGGTTCTGTTTTATGTAGAATTGTTCCAGTGTAATAGTAGGTGAGGGAGCATGTTTCCTCCCCTGGAGACTTCCCATTTCATTAATAATAATGTGAATGCCATATCCAAAATTATCTGATGTTTAGAAATTAGCTGGGGCAAAAGAACAAGAAAGAGGGTTAAAGCAACTACCTTTCTCCTTGAAGTGGACCTCTTTGAAAGTGAGTCGGTTTCTGTTGTAAACCGTCCCCATACTGGTTGGGGTGAGAGCAGAGTGGATGTAATTCTTGCTCTTACACTTTCAAGGCATGTTCTGCAGGTCTGTTTTGGAAGAGGAGGGAGGTTGATGCAGCAGAAGCAGCAATAATGCTGAGTCCAGAATAGTGCAGAGTCCAGAAGAGAGGAAGAAAAGGAATTTAAAGTGGGAGATGGCAGGTTGTGCTGTTAAAGTGCCGAAATGCAGGAGATTACACGTAATGGGAAAAGCCAAGCAGTTCGGGACTGCTCCAGAAGGTGGCAGGAGTGCATCAGGCTTGCTCACAGATGGTTAGGATTGGGGGGGATTGTTTGGTCCTCTTGTGCTTTCCTCTAGTCGTGTCTCAAATTTACCGCACTGAACTAGAAATGCATCTTTCAAATCCTATTCATACCTGATATAAACTTTAGAAAGTATTTTAGTGTAATCTAAAGTGAGTCTTCCTTGCCTCCCAATATGTGTGCCTCTTTCCAACTCGCCTCCATGAAAAATGGATCTATATTAATGCAGTGTCATCAGCATGTAAAGATGAGAAGAACGATCTATGGAGGCTATGCAATTTTTTCTGTCACTAGAAACATGCCTCATTATTTTTCTGTGGTCTTCCTTGCATGTGTATTTTCACTACCAGAATAAGATCTTTCTAGCCTTTTCCTATGAAAGAAATGAGAAGTCAAGACTTAACTGTAAGGCACATCAGAAGTATCAAAGGAAAAGTATTGTGAGCTTTGGCTGTGCTAGATCATCTTGCTTTTCCCAGCTATAAATGTTTGGTAGCCTGTCCCATTGTAGGGGGAAATCTTTGTTTTCCTTAACTCACTTTAGCAAGCTGTGTCTCATGGGAATTGCAGAAACACCAGGCTGTGCCAGTCTGCTTCCAGCATCGTTGTTCAGCAGCAGTAACTCAGGTAGGATGTTTCTGTGTTTTGTTTTTTTTCTCTCCAATTTTTGATAGCAGTTGTGGCATGAAAAGAGCATAAAAGAAAGATTAGTTCTACACTTGTCTTCAGTAGCTGGTGAGACTTTTGTATTCTTGAAAACTTAGGAAGTCTGAAACAGTTTAAGAAGTGAACAGAGGAGAGAACTTACCTTAAGAATTAATTAACAAGCAGTGTTCAAAGCACTAGTTTATTTTTAGCTGCTGCTGACATAGTACTTGAGTTTGGCAGGAGAACACCTCACTTGTAAAGTAAGCACTTAAGATTTTTCAGGAGTATCTTGCCCTGTAACTCATACTCAGAAGCTGCACACAAGAATTACTCAAATTTCCTTAGAGACAATCCAGGATCGTTGCAGAATCCCTTCTCATAGCAGCTACTCAGATATGCTCACTGGATTAATCAAAGGTGGAAAGCTGGTAAATGTCTTAGCCCATAGCTGCTTGTACAGACTCATGCTCAGTTGTGTGTAAATGTGATTGATTTGGAGAATCCTGTGTCTTAAGTCTGATGGCTGTGTCTGTATCTGTGTCTTTATCTTTGTTCAATGTTTTTGGGGGCAGGACTTTCTTGATAGATATCAGAACCATGCTTCTTTGAGACACACAGTACTGTCCTCTGACCCAGTTTCCATTCAGACATAGTCACTTAAGTTTATACAGAGAAAATCTGTGATAGATAAAGAGTTATGGACCTATTTAAAATCTTTAATGCCATGCTGCCATTAAAAAAAAAAATGCATAGACTTAGCATGAACTTGAAGAGTCACTGATTCTTCACTGACTCATAAGTGATTCATGCTGGCTACTAGGCCAGCGTGCCCAGTTGCTTTGTAGAACATTTGAAGCCCTTCACCAAAATCGGAAGCCCCAAGTTCTACCTATCTCCTCCTGTCTAGTATTTCCTGTTAACCTTCTCAGATATTTCCAGGTTAGACTGACTTCAGTCTCCTAAACTGTTGGTTTGAGGGAACCTTGCTAAGCAGATGCTGGGAGCAAAGTAGAATTTCATCTGTCTAGAACTGTGTGTTAGACGTCCCCTGTGCTGGCTGACATACGCATGATCATGGTGCATGTGCATGAAGTAAGTGCAAACTGAGGACTTAAAATTTATGTCAATTAGTAGACTTTGTGCTGGAGCTACAGAAGTAAGGGTCAAATCAAGGGTATTGTTAGGCTTTGGCTAATCTATAGCTTATGAAGTAAATGTTTTGTGTTTCTAGCCCACTTGTCTTTAAAAGATGGCTTTCTTAGTGCTATATGACAAGTGTTAGCTTTTCTTTCCTGCTATGGTCAGCAATCTTAACTGCTGAATAAATCTCGCAATCTCTCACAATCATCTGTCTATGTAGACTACAAGTCTTCAGCTTATAGTCATGAAGCCCCGCTTTTGTATCCTGTCTGGGGTAGCACAGGGATAGTAACTGGGTAACACTTTCTCTGCTTCAGATGGAAATGCTGAAAGAATTATGGAAATCCAGAGAAGCTTTCTGAGATATCACCCTGTCCTAACATTTTATGGATGCTTCATGTGTTGCTCCTCTCTCCTAGGAGATCGACCTGGTATGCTGTGCAGCTTCAAGATATCCACTGCCTGGTCCTGTGCTTGGTGCCTGAATCCTCAAATAAATGCCTGCTTCAGCACAGGTGATCCACAAGGCTAGCAACCTCTTCTGTCTCAGTGGGAAAGACTTCTTGCGTTAATCTCCAAGCTGCTACGCAAATTACAGCTAAACAAGCATAATCTGTCTTCCTTAGGCCTGACACGACGAGTTCTTGTGGCCAATGTAGTGACAGGGCGTCAACAGTCATTTAGAACCAGTAGTGATGTACTGGCACAACAGTTTGCCACACAGGTAAGAACCACCATGCCCTTCATTTTTCCAGAGCTTTTTGTTCTGTCTGTGATTAAACTCATCGTACCATACATAAGGTTGTGATTACAATTACTGTTGGATAGATACTTCACAGCACAACTGACGTGGTCTGATAGTTGCATGCAGTTGAACAGCAAAGATTAACTGATTTCAAACTCCATGGCAACAGAGGTAACTTTTGTTAACTGTATTGAGGTAAAAAAGGAAACGAAGGAAGTACAAAGAGCGCAGCGATAGTGTGTTTTAAAATTGTTCTATCTTTGGCGAATGACCTCGTTTTGTTAACACTCTTGATTGTCTCTGTCAAGAAGGAGAAAGCCCCTATAAAATACTCCTGGAAGCGTTCACAAACATTTAGTGAGAAGGGTGCAAGTGGAATATGAGAATTCCAGTTCCTGTTCTGCTGTTATGTTAGGCTAAGTTCCTACTTCCCTAGCTGAACTTTCACAGCTAAAGTAAACAGTTGAGGTTTGAATGGAATGAATGGGTTGGCTGAAAAATGTTGCAGCGTGTTAAAAAAATAAATCTGGGTCTTAATGCTCATGTTAATAAAATACTTTTGACAGCTGGCACCAAAGAGCTCAAAAGCTTGACGTAGATGCTGTCTGTGTAACCTGTAAGATCCTTTTAGATGGTATATAGTACATGGCTTTCTCTTGGGCTCTTCCAGACACCAGTGCTGTACAATGGCTGCCGCTCAGGGGAGATTTTCAGCATCGATGTGCGTCAGCGCAACCGAAAAGGCCAGAGCTGGAAGGCAATCCAGCTCTTTCATGACTCAGCAGTTACATCCATTCGCCTTCTTAAGGCTGAGCATTACCTAATGGCAGCAGATATGGCTGGCAAGGTATGGGTTTGTCACATTTGGGATATTCCATTCCTTTTAGTATCTAGGCACTGACAGGCACTTATCCAAGTCTTGAGGGTGGATGCGTGTTCTTTGGGAATAGTACGTAACTGGTAGTAGTTCCATATACGTGTCCTCTTCCAGATCTACATATCTGTCAACCATCAAGTGCTCTGTGCTTTCATAATATGATCTTTCAAACAGTCACTTCAACTTGCAGATAAAATTGTGGGACCTGAGAACAGCAAAGTGTGTGAAGCAGTACAAGGGTCATCACAATGAATATGCTATTCTCCCTCTGCATGTAAATGAGGAGGAAGGACTTCTAACAGCAGGTGGGTTGACTTTTTGTTCCCCTCTACTCAGAGAGTGCATGTCAGTGATTTTCTAATGCCTGAGAAGTGTTTCTTAGCTACAGCTGTTGGAAGCTGTAAAACTATTTAATCTTTAAAATTCTGAAGAAATTTAGCCTCAGACGTACTGTAATGTACTATGAAAGTTAAGAACTAATGTTATGGATGCACACATACAGTAATCACTTTTGTGTAGCAAGTAATGGCCTACTGCTGTGTCCTGCATTATCCTTTCCACAGTGTGTCTCAAGAGTAGAGCAGAGAATGTAAACGGGAGACTTGGTGATAACTTTATATAGAGACTAAAATCTGTGTATAGGTTGGATTGATGCTTAAGTGGGTCATGCGGTGATGTACTGAAGCACTGGCATGTAAGCCAGCCTCCTTGTAAACTGTCTGTACCACATAGGTTCATTTTGAAGACACTTGGCTACAGTCTGAGATTTATTCTTTTTTTTTTTTTTAATTGGGGTTGGGAGGAGGAAAGGTAACAATAAATGAAGGAAAGCCCCTAAATCCTCATTGTATAGCCAAGTGTCACAATGTCACTGTAAACACAGTAACCTCCTCTCCTTGGATTTGTCAATAGGTGAGAAGAACTCTTGTTAATTTGACAGTTTTTCCTCCCCTTTTTTGGCTTAGGACCTTGCTAATGAGGGAAGTGCTCTAAATACTGATTTATTATACCTTTTATTGCCTAGTAGGAAGTACACATTTTCCCCACTTTTTCAGTATTCAGTGTAGAATGTCTTTTTTGCAAAGTATTGATAAGCACTTTGCCTCTAGTGTGTGTAGAAATGGTCAGGGCTTTTTCCCCATAGGCCTTCTGCTTCTGTATGATAATCTTGCGGAGCCATGTAAAGTACTTTTTATGTAATGCTGCATTCTGTTGTCCTTTCCAGTTGGCCAGGATTGCTACACCAGAATTTGGAGTCTCCAGGATGCCCATCTGCTTAGAACCATCCCTTCTCCCCACCCATCCTCCAAAGATGCTATTCCCAGTGTGGTGTTTTCTTCAAGACTTGGGGGTCGCCGAGGAGTTCCTGGCTTACTCATGGCTGTCAAACAGGATCTCTACCACTTCTCCTATGACTGATACAATATTCTCTTCACACCTCGTCTGCAAAGCTGCCAGCCTATATATGACTTCACAATTTCTGCACCTTCTTCAGCAGGTTCAGCAAATCTTACTGTATGTATATTGTAAATAAAAGCTGAATGCTGATTAACTTCTTGGGCAATACTCAGCCTCTTTGAAACCTAGCTGTAAGCTGGTACCTTTCCATAAGGGCCTGTCTCCGTGCTAGCTGAATTTGCTGGCAGAAGGCTGCTCTAACTTAATCCTAGTTTGTTCATACAACCACTTAGCTGTGACTGCATCTACATTAGGAAGTAGGCTGATGCAAGAGTGAATTAGCTCAGTGAAGTAGCTGGTGTGGAGAAGCTGACATTAAGTGCTCTGGGGCTTTGCTTGGAGTATCTTTGGTCTGGGTCCATGCATCATGTGTCTGCTACATCTGTGGTTGGAGCAGTCCAACAGTTGTTTCCCCACTCACCCTGTTGGTCCTTTGTGCTGGGCTACGCTAAACCCTGTCCTTTTCAGATGGTGGTAGGCAGCATGTATAGAAGAAAGCTCCTTTTCTGGTCCAGTAGCCAGGCTGAACATTCCTCTTAATTCATCACAGTGTTTCCTAACCAGGTTCACAGCCCTAAGCTGGAGTTTGATCAGCAGTCTGGCATGGCAGGCTTATGCAGCTGCAGCAGGAGCCAAGCCCTGTCTGGACATACTGCATCCTCTTTGGGATAGGAGATCACCTGTGCAGAGTTAAGGTTCTTGCATACAGCAGTATAACTGAGCCCTCAGCTGCGAAGTTGCAGCACCAGCTCATCGTAATTGGAGGACACTGTATCTGTATTTGAGAACAGTTTTCACCCTATGGAGCCTTGTTACCTTCAGCATCTCCCCAGTAACCAGGCTGCAGCTAATGTACGCAGGAAATACTGTCAGGAGCCCACAGGGGATAAAAGCCCTGTGAACTAGGTGGGGCTACTGCCAGGCTTCCCAGGAAAGACATGCTGCACTCAAGTTTTCCAGAATTCATAGAAAAGGAATGCAGGAACCACCTTTCCACCCGGGGATCCACTTGAAGCATTCAGATGTACAACTGTGTCATCAGAGATGCTGCTTCGCACAGGGTTCTGCCAGGTCAGCAGGTGAGCATACGAACAAGTTCTAACCCCACCCTCACTGCACAACATGTTAAGCTGGAGGATGCGTCCAGCTGCTCAGTGAGATGGCCATGACACAGCTAGGCTGGGTGCCGGCATGCCAAGTGCTTGGAAATGAGGGACAGGCTGCACACACGAAGGTAAGTGTTGCTGGTGCCTGTAGGTGTGGCCTATAGTTGAGAGCAGCCAGCGCAGCACTCGTGCCTGGGATACCATCTGTGTCTTCATCAATCTCCACGCCCCCCACCCCCAATCTGTTCTGTATCTGTAAACTGCAAACTCCTGTTTCCCCTGCTGGCAGATGGAGCTGTGAATTCCTTACAGCTGTGGCTGCTCTGATACTTCTGGCTCTATCGTTCCTCTGTAGAGCCTCCTTGCTCACACAAAGCAGGGTGGATGCAGCTGACAGCAAGCTCCATGCTGCCTCTTCTTCCGACAGACCTTGTTTACAAGACCAAGGGTCCCCTATTCTCTTCCCCTTTCCTCTGCTGCCCTTGGGTAACCAAGAGACCTGATCCCGTGGCTTGCCTTTCGATTTGAGAAAACACTCTGCAACTTGTCTTGATTGGTTATGTTAATATGGGACATTTTCTGTTGCATGCACAGTGATCAATGCATACAGCACAACTTTCAAAGGCATTTGCATTTACTTGCTTAGTTGCAATATGCATTATTAACTATCTGTCCAAGAAATTGAAGTGTAGCTAACCTCATCTCCCCCTGCAGCCTCCATGTTACATCTGATTATCAGCTCCAGTTGGAACATACTTCATATTGATATTCTTCCTAGTAAATATGTGTAGTTCAAACATTTGCCGGTAGCAAACCACAAGGATCATGAACTCCCTTAAATCAGAATTGATTCCAAAATTAAATTCGTATTTAAACTCCTTTCAGTGCTCTTACCTCCGGTAATGCCTGTTCTGCAAGAACAAGAGCATGCCAACAACTGTGCCCAGTTACCATGGGAAGCACAACTGGGAATTGTGGCAGAAAGGCATCTTACATAACGGAAGATAGTTTCTTTTCTGTGTTCTCTTTTAGGCAAACCTCATAAAAGACACTCATTTGTTCCCTGTTGTTTCCAGGAGCTAAACTCACACACGTGTCCCTTCAAACCCATTCATACAACTACTGCTTTTGCAGCCAACACTTCTAATTAAGCCTGCAATAGCAGTACGAAAGGAGAGGGCAAGCAGGGCAAGAGAAGCAATTTGGCTTCAGTGACAAACAGCGAGCAGCCTGCAAGCAGTGGCTGAAATATGTTAAACTATTTCATGATGCTGCAATAGCTGGGCCCCTGAGGCTGTTAAAAAGTGCAGAACTGCAGCACCCTTCCCCTCTGCTACAGCATCAAAATTCCCTATTTGCCTCAGCTTCTCAGAAAGTTCTGAGAATTCAAACCCAAATGTGTACATAGTCTCCAGCTATCCCCTTACAGTAGCTGCTTTCAGAAAACTTACAACCTGGCAGTAGACAGTTCAGCTTAGGTCCACAAACCTTCAGCTGCAGGTAGCTGCTTGCATATACTATGTATGCTACATATACTGTGAGCTGACTCAAGCAATCAACACCAACCCAAAGTACTTTCTAGACAGAGGTTCTGGGTGAAAGATGCTCCACCTGAGTGTTTAGAGCACTTTACGGATTAGTTTCATGTTTCTAAAATGGAAGCCAAGGCTCAAAGTTGATAAATCATTTTAGGTAATGTCTGAAACTACAATCAAGATCACCTGGCTTTTCTTGTTCAAATAACTTCTTCCCTATCTGTAATTCTATTAATACCACAGTAGCTGTAAAGCACATTGATGCCTTCCTGACAAGTCATCATCTGTACATTGTCATATATCCACTACTGTTTCTTTCCAGTGCTGCTGTAAAACTACCTTTTAAGCAGAACCAGAAAGATTTAGCCAGGTTTCCAAAGTGTCAGAAATGAGGGTGCTTCAACATCTCCAGGCATTCTTGACATCGGAATTTTTGTAATACCACAATTGAGACATTTCCTGCATTAAGACTTTTTTCATATATATAACATCTATGTTGCTTTATTATTTGCCTGAGTTATAGTCAATAAAAATGTAGTAAAAAAAGTGGAATACACTTTAGTTTTGGCTTAAGGTAACTCCCCAGCTGCCATTCTAGTTTTGCTTTGTCACATTACACTGTTAATTTTGAAAGCCCTCCTAGTTAGTTTTTGTTTATTTTGGCATTGCCATGATTTCATTGTTGATGTGCCCACACTATGAACAGTTATGACATACCATGTGCTGTAACTGACAGAATATACACGTCACCATTGCTTTACCAAGAAAGATTGCTCAGCTAGAGCAGGAGGACAGTTCTATTGCTTGTCCAAATAACTCTGTTCTCAAATTACTGTCAGGCAAAGACGTATCTGTCAGTGCCAAATTATATTATAGCAATCAGCAATAAGCCAAATGCAAGGACAATGCCAGAATATGTAGAGTTACCGTGACTGACATCAGTTGCCAATGAAACATGAACATGAGAGCCTGCAAAATAGTGTGATAGTAGAACTTCAGCCTCATTAGGCTAGTTATGCTGAAAGGAAGAAGATGAATAGCAGTGTCTGTATGACCAGGTGGGAAGCCAGAGTCCTGCAGTGTTAAAAGACCAGGCTACCCAGAGCCACAGGGACATGGGTGAATGTCTCAGCACAGCCACAGCAGGCAGACACCTAGCATAAATGCAAGGCAGATCCAATAAAATGATGGTGCTTATTTCACCAAATAAACTTGTTGACATCAAAAGCCAGCCACGGTTGTCATGTTTTCAGGAACAAAACCAAACACCAGATTCACAAGTGACAGAGGCAGGAACACAATAGGATATCTTGGCCAACTTCAGTGAATGCAACTTCCCCTGTGAGGAATGGGGCAGGAAGATGAATGAGCATAAAAAATGATGGGGCATCAGTTTAGGAATAAAACTATTTACAGGTTTCTACTGCTAGGATTTACACTCCCTTGCCTTCAGGTCCTTTTGTTTATTGAATCCTAATGTGTTAATACCAAAGAGCATTGGGCTCTGCTAAAATATACATCTATCACTTTTAAATAGCTAACCCATTTCAATAATCACATTCTATACTCTGCATACTCACACAGCAAATACTAGCTTTTGCGTACAGAAAACAGCAGTGAACTTACACCTTACAGATAGCTTTTCATTTTGGAAAACAACCCAAATAATCATAGAATAATAGAATAGTTAGGGTTGGAAAGGACCTTAAGATCATCTAGTTCCAATCCGTCTGCCATGGGCAGGGACACCTCCCACTAAACCATGCCACCCAAGGCTATGTCCAACCCAGCCTTGAACACCGCCAGT
>JARCZZ010011501.1:0-13664 GCA_030323915.1 Brotogeris chrysoptera | reverse complement strand
GTGTCCTCAACATAAAAAGGACATGGAACTGTTGGAACAAGTCCAGAGGAGGGCCACGAGGATGATCAGGGGACTGGGGCACCTCCGGTATGAAGACAGGCTGAGAAAGTTGAGGCTGTTTGGCCTGGAGAAGAGAAGGCTGCGTGGAGACCTCAGAGCAACTTTCCAGTATCTGAAGGGGGCCTATAGGGATGCTGGGGAGGGACTCTTCATTAGGGACTGTAGTGATAGGCTAAGGGGTAACAGGTTCTAACTTAAACAGGGGAAGTATAGATTGGATGTAAGGAAGAAATTCTTTACTGTAAGGGTGGTGAGGCACTGGAATAGGTTGCCCAGGGAAGTTGCGAATGCTCCATCGCTGGCGGTGTTCAGGGTCAGGCTGGACAGGGCCTTGGGTGACATGGCTTAGTGGGAGGTGTTTCTGCCCATGGCAGGGGGGTTGGAACTGGATGATCTTGAGGTCCTTTCCAACCTTAACTATTCTATGATTCTATGAAATCAGTGCAGCACATGCTTGGTGATACATCATTAGGGCAAACCCACTACACTATATACAATTCATTGTGAAGTTTAAATGTCTAAGCACATTGCTAAGATCTAAACACAACACACTTGATATACTCACTCACCCTGAAAAAACCCAACAGGTTTGTTACATATCTAGAAAACAGCAAGAGAATGCAAAAGAAACTACAACTCTCAAGTGTTTAGGAGGGAAGATACTTTGCACAACAGATGAACAAGTCTGAAGACAGCTCTCTGAAGGATAGTTGGAAACACCAGAGACTCATCTGGCTTGCTATACTGTTGGGCCATGTACCCTGTTCCATCTGCAGCCAGCTCCACAGTCTCAGAAAATAAATCCAACATGCAGAACCACCACCAACATTACGCTTTTCAAGTACAAGAAAGCAGGGCTTTTTGAAATTATTTTTCAAGTAAAGATGATAGCAATCAGAATGAAATTCTATAAATCTCATTAAAATAAGAAAAGAACTTGTAGTTTCATGAACTAAAACTAAGTTATGTATTTCTTCATAATCTCAAGAGCTGCTTTATTGGTACATAAAAAGGACTAAGAATCCTTTCACATACCAGGACGCTAGGTAAAGAGGTGAAAGATAGCTTCTAATTGAAGGTTTGCTACTGGTAATAAAAACTCCTAAAAACCCTCCACTGGGAGAAGCAGCAAATTGCTTTAAAAATTACATCATCTGCTGCACTCTCAAGACTGCAACTTTGAGATGTGAAAATGGTCTTTGGCTGTTTGCGTTCTCATCTCAAAGAAAATAAAACAAAATGAAGATTCAAAATTTAAGAAGAAAAAGAAAAATAAAGTTCACAATGAACAAGTACACTGTCCCCTGCAACAGATTTCAAAGCAGTTGATGGAAGGATATAAGCAGCAACATCTAATTTTACCCAAGACACAATGTGACAGAAGTGGTGTTTTTTAGGTTCTTCAGCTTTTCTCAAGAACCCTTACTTCCATTTAAGGTGGGGAGAGATGAATGGGTAATCAAACTCAGGCTCATTCTTTCCCCCCTTGCACAAGAGGCATCACCAAAAGAGCAAAAAATTAGGAGACAATTCTTTTTCTCCAGAACTGTCCAGTTTGCATAAGCTTATGCAGGACAATCATGGCACTGTCTGCACCTCCTAAGGCCCCCATCTCATACCTGACCCCCTTTATTATGACTAATTTTCAAATTTGCAAAACAAAACACAGAAATAGCACCCCTCTCCAGAAAACCAAATGGTGGTACTCTTCCCAGCTTCACCACAGAGATAAAAAGAAGAATGCAGTTCTAGCAGGATGTGTTTTCTTGAACTCTCCGGGACATCAGTGGACTTGCCATCTTTCTCCTGTGCAGCACAGGCACATAACCCAAACCCTAGTTTCCAAGAGCACAAAAGCACTGCAATGCTGGGAGGTTTGGGGCCTGTGTTTCACTCATCTGCTAAAAGGTAACAGTCCACACAACTGCCATTCTAATTTCTTAACACAATTCACTGCAGGAAATGCTGTAACATACCCAACTAACTGAACTGGCAAACATCTCAGTATAGATACATGATCATTAGCCATCCAAATTAGAGGCTCCCTTTGCCTAAAGTACATGCACACTGCCTTCTCATTAACTCCATGCTGTGCTCATATTTTCAGTATTAATCTTGCATGCTGTCTGTCTACCTGGACTCTCTGTTGGAGAGGAAAAAAGGTGATGGGATACCAACTTGTTCTCTGTAATTTTGTAAGAGCCACTACATCACTTAACCAGATACAAAATGTGTCTATTCACATCACATTATACCTGAGACACCCATATACACACTGCATTTCTTTGTCCCAACTTTGTTACAGCACTCCTTCCAGATGAAACATCACTTGATATTTATTGCAAGTTGATGCAGCAAGAAGAAAAATTGTTCTCGTATATGATTAAAGTGTTCTCTGCCTTTATTGCAGGCAAGCAAGGAAACAAGGCCTGGGAGAGAAAGAGGGCAGGGTAGGGAAAGTAGAGATAGCATTTCTTTGACTTGGGAGAGTCCTCCAGCCACTGTTCTTGTCTCCCGAGCTAACTTCCCCATACTTCACCCCCCAGAAAAAGCCCTCTCCATCTAGGCTGGCCACCTAAGTAAAAGTCACTCACCTTCAACAATTCCAAGCATCTGCTAAAAGAGAAGTCTAGAGTTTTTACAAGGGCATGTAGTGACAGGACAAGGGGGAATGGCTTTAAACCAAATGAGGGTAGAGTTAGGTGACACATTGGAACAGGGTGCCCAGAGACATTGTGGATGCCCCTTCCCTGGCAGTGTTTAAGGCCAGGCTGCATGGGCTTTACGCAACCTGGTCTACTGGAAGCTGTCCATGGCAGGGGAGTTGGAACTGGATGAGCTTTAAGATCCCTTCCAACCCAAACTATTCTATGATTCTAAGCCCTTTCTACCATCTTGCAGCTGTACAAGAGAAAAAAAAAAAGGTTTAGCCCACACATTGAGTGCAGCCTAAGGAAAGTAATCAGTATGGGGCTCATGAAGAGTGTCTCCTAAATAAGCAGGAGATGATCCAGTGGCAGATTTCTCGATACCTTTTATAGTGGGCTTAAGGACAACAGATTTCATAATTTGGCTTGGGAGCTAAAATCACTTAGCTTAAGTAGTGCTGTTGACAGATATGTAGTTCTTGGCATTACACTGGAAGCCTACATTTGAGTCATGAACAAACCACTCGCACCAAATTAGGTATGGAGCTATTACAGCTAAACACAGGGAAATCTGCACAGGAGTTGTTCCTCTCCTCCAGTCCTCCCAAATGTATTTACAGCTTTACTGAGTAGTCCCTACTTCCCTTCTCACCTCTTCCCTAAAAAACCATCTGCACAAGACAGATATTGACAGCACAGGAAAACAGCAGGAGATTATACACTAACTGAATACAAAAAGTCAGTAATCCTTCAAGTAAAGGATAAATTAATTCTACTGTATATTACCTATTCATTTTCAGTATACTAAAGTATTACCTCATAAGTTTTAAGAGTTGTAAAAGATACCTACACGTGCCTGTTTCTAACAGCTAGTGGTTTTCCTCCTTTGCAGCTCTGAGAAGCAGTTAGGGATAAGCACTTAGCTGACTGCCAAGTTACAACCAAGTAGTGAAGTAGTTAATATTTTCCTCAGAGGTAACCCTCCTGTGGAAGCACAGAATGTTTCTGTCTTTCACAGCTCTTGTTTCAGGCTATCTGCTGATTTAAGAAGGAAACACTATCAATTTATGCCTGGTACTTCTTTTTAAAGGTGCCAAGTGACAAGTGACAAGGAAGGAGAGACCACACTCCCTTCCACAGCTGCTGCAAGTACCACATCATGCAGCCAGGTGCGTTTCTGGGAACAGACAAAACATGAGAAAGGCTCTCTGACAGAACAGCCAACCTTAGATACCGAAATTATCATGTCCCCACGTCAAATCACACCATAAAGCAACACCTATAATGCTTTCTGTTCATGTAATTTCAAGCATTATTCAGAATTACTAAATTCTTTTAAAAGTGTAACTTACTCTCATCCATAATCTAGGTCTTTGTATAGAGCTGCAGATAGAAGTCAGCTTTAGGAAATTCAGTTTTTCACAATATTTTCTTGAAAATGCCAATACAAACAAATAAAAAAATAACACACCAAACTAAAATCAAGAAATATGGTATTTATTCGTGTGTGAGTATGGAGGAAAGCAGACTTTTACTTTCTGGTTAACCAATACTAATATTTCAAAAAAGAAAACTTACAAGCCAATTTCAGAGTTCAAGAGAGGACAAGAGCCTTATAAAGATCAATGTTCCCACTATATTTCGTGTTAAATCCAGAAATCCAACAATAGTGAATCTATTATAATCCTCTATACACTTCAGGCTTCAGGAAACAAGTGGATTTTATAAATAATATATATATATTATATATATATAAGGAATATATATACAATATAAGGAAGCCTTTATTATGTTTAAGATGTAGAAAATTCAAAGTTGACTGGTTACTTCAAATGAAACTTCACAGCATTAACATAATCATTATCAAGTTGGGGGTTTTTTTCCCCCATTTCCCCACTCAAGCCTCACCCTCCTCCTACAGTCTTTCAGTAAGGCAAAACATTTACTATAAACATTACCTTCTGCAATAGTCTGAAGTCCTTATTCACTGCCAAGTGCGTTTTCATTGCATCTATGGTAGTCACGGTCCAGCTTTTTCTGTACAGCCTTACCCACGGCTACAGTTAATACAATCTGTATGAGTGAGTCATATGTAAAAATGCTAGCTTAACACCAGGAGGTTATGAAAATTTAAAAAAGCTATTTTTAATTTAGATAGAAGTTCATCACAACACGCAATTATGCTTTATGCCCCTGTTGACTTTCTGGAGAAAAGCTGTGGCTTCTTAAATAGGAGAAGCTGGCTACATTTAACATCAGAAAACATTAACAGATGTTAATGTAACACTACGAAAAAAATATCTTGCCTGTTCACTTTTTTCATACAAGATCATCAAGTCTGCTAATCCTTGAAGAGAAATTGCATCCTCCAGCTATAAAAGTGAAGGTAATCCAAAGCTATCAGTCACAGAAAGTTTGCACTTTGCAAACTGTATTTCCCAAAGGATACTTCACACTGCCTTAACAAAGACTCAGTGAACTTCAACTCTTAAAGCAAAACAGATAAACACGCGAAATGGCAAAAAAAAAAAATCCACATACATATAGATGCAGTGCAAAATCTGTTCACAAAAATATATAGTACACCAGTTCTTGAACTGGGTTAAGTAGTAAGGAACAACCTACAAGGAAGCTCCATATTTAAGATGGCTATATACTGAATTTCTTAACACATAATAATATAATCCATTTAAAAATCAGACATACAAAAAGAAATTAAGAAATAGTTAAATCTTTTCTAAATTATCAAATATATTTGTATTTCTCAACTTATCTACAGACAGAAAACAAAAGAATTAGCTTTTCCCTACCTCTTCATGCCATACCATCTGTTATCTACACAGGAAAATTAAGGTATTATCATGTATGAGCTTAATCTGGCAACACAAGTAACAGTAGAAGTACAGATGTTTCAATATAAGCCTTAAGTGTGTGCCAGAGTGCAAAACCGAAGCACTCTTCATCATCAAAGTCACAAGCTAAACACACAGTACCACAGGTGTATTAACTCCCGCTACTGTCACATCCTAGACTTCTGATGTGCTAGAGTAACCCAGTGTCAGTGCTTACCACAGGGAAGTTCACCTGAGGCTGCCATAGTCCAACAAGCACTGGCAGCAGAACCACTTACCTAGCATCAGAAATGTTCTTCACACCCCTCTCAGGCATTTCCCTCTCATGTCATCCCTGGCCTTGTGTTGGCACAAGAATCTGTGCAGACTGCACAGATATTTGAGATGTCCTCTAGATAATTAGTTTTAACCTCCAATAGTTCTGAAATCTAGTTCACTGCACAGATACCTCAAAACTTCTAGAAGTCAAGTCATCAGCTGATGACAGTAATTTATTTCAGTAACACTGCCTTCTTTAAAGTTCTCAAAAACCATAGCCTAAGATAAGTTTCAATCTTAGTAGCAGTGGTGCTTATGTCAGGTTTCACAGCCTATGATCCTTTGTTTCAAACCCCTCTCCCTCCCATACAGAGAGGAATAGAGAGGTGTAATTGTTCATTTAGTTGGACAGGGAAGAATAGAAAATATATTTGGATTTAAAACAACCCAGGAAACACTTCACAAAATGGCCAATCTAGAGCACTGTGCTATGCCACTCGTGACTTAACACAGAGATGGACGGTGAGATGGGTAGGGTAGAGGAGGACAGGAAAGATGAAGGTGACCAGGGGAGGCTGGAGATATTGCCGTTTGAGCCAGTATGTTTATCACTAGCATTCAAGCACAACCAAATCCATCAACATCATTTGTCATACTGATGAAATAATTTGTTGCTCTGTTCCTCATTTCCTGCCTATAAAATGGGATTAATGCTTACTATACTTATGGTACTCCTTAGGGTAAAAAAGCTAAGGAATAAGTTATTTACTTACTTTATTGGTAATGAGAGGATATAAAAGGAGGAATACAATTCTTCTTGAAGACAGAGCAAGAAAAGACAGCTAATGAGAGAAGTAAGTAGTTTTCTTTCTTTTTCCTGTAACAAAACTATAGGAGAAATAAATGTCAAGGGTTTTAACAAGACAGAACCAGCTTGTCAGAGAGCAAGAAATGCTCAAATCTAAGAGTGGAGTTGCAGCAAGAAACATTCTGAACACTGCTCAGGGGGAGCTTGAGCTGGATGCACTCTGATGTGCTGCACAAAGCACTCCAGCCCTTTAATTGTCCATGGCTGCCTCTATTTCAGCAGCAAATGGACCCACCATATTACAGAGGAAGAAAAGAAAACTGACTTGGAATCAGCACGGTAGCTGTACAGGAGAATTAGCCAACAATCTAACACCCTAAACAGATTTTCATTATGTATTATCAAAACAAGATTTTACTTCTAAATGATGACTAGTTCTCGCACTCTAAGGTTCATTAATTTCTTAGACAAGCTTCAATTAATACCAAGATGTGAAAGACCAATTAAGTAGTGAGGTCACCTTTGCACATCCTGGGAGTCAAGCTTTACGTACACACATCTCCGTGTAACCACTTAGCAGTGAGCAGCTAGTGCAGATGAAGCAAGACATACAAAGTCATGTAATGTTAAAGTTAAAATTATTAACTAGAAGCAGAAATAGGTACACAAGGATCTTGCAAAATTCACATGATTACATGCCTTTTAGCACTTATTTTTATAAGCATTCAATTTCCCTACAGTTCTGAACATCTTTGCAAGCCATTGTTAGAACACATATGACTTACTAGTTTTCAAACTTCAGGAAGTAGTTTCACCCTAAAGTAACACCAAATGAACTTGTAAGTGTACAAGTATATGCAAGAACCATAAATGATAACCACTTCATATTCTAGCTTGATGAGCAGAAAAAGTAGCGAAGGGTAATTGAGCCACTGAGATTCTAAAGAACAAGCAGTTTATTATGAGATCATGACATTTCTTTGCTCCAGGCTTCAGAACCAGGCTTGACCTGACTTCAGAAATAACATTTCCCTTGACATACAGAAAAGTTAACACGCTCTGCAAAGCTCTGACGATCATATTTGAGCTAATTAACAGGACATCCATTTACCATTAAAAATCCCACTGAAAAAGACAGAAAACAGTAGTATAACATTAGTATTATCCTCATCTATTAACTAAAGAATAGTACAAGTGGAGCTTTTCCCAACATAATTCTAAGGTGTTTACCTGCAATACAATGTTTTGCTTCAAGATTCCATTAGGTGAAGAATCTTTATATCATCTGAAGAGATGCAATATACTTAGTGCAATGCATTCTAAGCAGTCCATTCCCAGCTCAGTTTCCTAAGGGTCATACTGAAGAATGTAAAAACACAGAACAGCATCTTGTTACACCAGCTGGTTTTTGTTGTTGTTCAGTTTATTTTTCAATATTTAGGAGTTGGGTTTTTTTACCTCTTTTGCTGGGTGACAGGGAAACAAAGGCAGCAAGACCTTTTGGGACAGTTGCCATTTAAACACAAACCACATTTCATTTGTTATAGCACTGTAAATAGAAAGCTTAAGGACACAGTCAAGGTGAAGTCTCAGTTTGCTCATGTTTTTGTCTCCTACAATGCAACTAAATCAATTTCAATTAAATTAAATGCTTTAGTTAATTAATCAGTGTAACTAATTTATCATTTCCCATTTACACCTAAGAACTCCTACACTAGAAAATTCCACCCCTCCCTTTTCAACAGCTGGCATAATAAGGGATATTACCCTTCTTCCTTCTGCTGCCCCTCACTGCAGAACAAGCTTGGTTTTACTCTTATTCTTCCATCCCATCATATCGGCAATGATGTTATGATTTGCTCTACCCACTCCTCAGGATGCTCCTGTGTCTCACAAACATTCCCACAATTCACAAATTTTAAGTAATTTTAAAACTCTTAGGCCCTAAGCTTTCAAACTGGCATAAAAGAAAGTATATACAATCTGGCACAAACTTGGAATTTCTCAGTGATTAAAACTTCAATCAACAAGCCATGAGGACGAGTTCTCCCACATTGTTTCTTGAAGGTTTTAATTGATTTATCTTCAATTCAGTTTTACATAAACACTATACTAGGAATGACTTTGTCAAAACACACAATGATATTTATTTGCAATTCTGTGTTACATTTACTCAGTCAATAACCTTTCCCATGAAGGAGTGCCATTGTCCCTCCCAGTATTGCATTCTAACACCTAGGTACATCAGCTAGGTCCATCGCTCTGCTTCGCTGCAGTCCAGTTCCCAGATTCTTAACAACCTGACTTTGAATATTCCTGTTTTCAACGGTCAGCCTGTCTTTTATCAAAATGCCCTTCAGAGCTGCCACTCCTGAATGCAATGTGAACCTTTCAGAGCACATACCTCTAACAACCTTTTTACACACTCATCTCAGGACAGTCTGTGAATATTAGTCCTATGAATATTACAGCTAAGCAGCAGTGATTATGGAGCATGTCAGATAACCTGGAGTTCTTCAGGAACTCTTCATGTCATCTTTAGGATCACAAAAATCACATTTTCTTAGCTTTCTGCAGATAGCTTCTATTCCTATCCACTCATTTTGCTACTCGGTTATTATAATGCAATGTATGCAATGTAAATAAATCTTTGTGAACCAATGGACTATGTCAACCAGTAACATACCGCACGCATTAGCCCAGCCATTGTGTCAGTGAGGAGCAGAAAACATTGTATAATCACCTCTAGGTATAAACAATTCTCGTAACTATTTCAAACCCTTCCTGTCACAACTTGCAAATGCAAGGCTTTTATTCCAGCATTTCATACAAGTTTAAAAGTTCACACAATTTGAAGAAGCATTTCCCTTGAATTTTTCCCAAAATAATAATTTTCTACTAAAGTTTATATTCAGCTAAATATTTCATCATCCTCCAGTAGCTGGCGAATCAGGATATACTTCAAAACTTCAGTTAAAGAAACAACTGTAAGTATGTTATTAAATATTCATGTTTTATGCAACTGAAACTGAATTATAAAAGTAGCTTTCTGACCCAAACTAAATTGGTGCTTGTTTACCTTAAAAATGCCTGACTGTAGATTGCAGCAGTTGAGCTGCGTCATAAGCAGCTCAGTCCACGATGCAGACAGAGATGTTCTGTAATATCATTAGCAGTCTCAATTAAGACCATCCCAGCAGGCAGTGTCAGGATGAGCTTAATCCATGAACCATCCTGCAAAAGGTCATCTTTCACCATCCCTGCAAGCCAGCAGGTCATTTTGCACTGGGGCAATGATGGCTTCTCTTCAGGTTTATCTCACTGGATGCAAGATATCTTCCTAAAGGCCACTCAAGGAAAAGGACTAATAGCAGCATTCTCTTCACCGACATTAAAGAATGAAGAGCTGGCTATTGTACTAAATCACTAGCTGTAATGTCCTCTTACAAAGAGACTTCGGCAGCTAGAGAGTATTTTGCATTATGTTCAGCTCTGGACCAAAGTGAAGTAGTACGCATGAAGAGCCCCCATGGAAATGTTCTTGTGGTTTCCCAAAGGAAAAAGGAAAATAGCACATAAAGTTACTAATTTGTGTTGTTTGAAGTTTTAAGGAACAGAATTTTAATTCAATTTGCAATTGGTATCTAATTAATTAGCTAGAAAACGCCCAAAATCTTTCTGTGGATAAGTCTAGTAAAAGTGCATTTTCATTTAATCATTCAAAATGCATCTAGCTCAAGATGTGAGCAACAGGAAACATTACACAAAAAGATAAAAAGATTTTTTAAATGGAGCTCCAAATAGAAAAAAAAAAAAGAAAAACAACAAAAAACCAACCACTACACTGATTAATCAAGAGTTACTACAACTACTTGAACTAATTATCAAGAAAAAAGCATTATTTTTTGAACGACTGTCCCAGGAGAGCCTATTTCAAGGAAGATGTTAAATTCCTAAAAGAAAGCTACTTTTCAAGTTAAACCACAGACAACTGGAACTTGACGGGCAACTCCAACTTTGCACCTTTTTAATTAAACATGTCAAAAATTGATCTTTGTAAAATACCTTCTGGAAATAATTTGTACATCATTTTAAGTCATCTTCATTTTACTGCAAAGTATTATTGCTGACGAAGTTTACAATGCACACAACTCATGTAGTACTGAATAACACAAGCATGCAAAAGGTCCAAACAAAGATCAGACTTGATGGATAGCTGAAAGCAGAGAGGCTGCAAGGAGGGGATGATTTCCTAAAGTGAGAGGGACCCTTAGCCAAATCCACCAAGAGCAGCTCCCTTTAAGAAGCTCATTCATTAACTACTAAGGGCTAATGATTCAAGTGTCTTCCAGGAAGAGAGGTAAGAGTTTTGCAAGCCTAGTAAGTGCTGGCTGGCAGCTGAAGGAAAAGATGGGAAATATCTGTGCCCCCTTCCACAACTTTGATCTCCTGTAGGATCAAAATTCAAAGGTTTTAGAGTCCAGCCTGCTTTGTACTACGTAGCACAGACAAACTAAGAATCTTGCATAGATTCTAAAATTATGCAAGACTAGTATTAACAGCAGGCAGAACAATGAACAAAGAATATTTCACACAATTTCACCCTACCCTTGGCTTTACTGAGGACAAACTTCTTTCCATATACCAAAAATCCTAAACAAGTTTATCTTTGGAAACTACAACTCCAGTGAAGACAAAATTCTTCCCACACTACTACTAGCAGACAGAGCAGCTTTTACCATACCGGTGCTCAAATTTATGTGCTTGCTACAGAGATTATCAAGGTCTGAAGCACACATCAGTAATGATGCTCAAGCTACTTCAGAGTTGTACATCCTCCACAGAGTATGGAGTATGTACATACTCAGAGCCAGGAGGCTTGCTCTGCAGCTTTGCGCATGCGCTGAAGCACATCCTAGCATTCTACGCAAGGCAGAGACAGGAAAATGCAAGGTATTTCTGATATATTTGGTGCTACAGTAGACTGACAGAAGTTGATAGAAGCTGAACCCTTGGATTAGTCCTCAAGCACTCACACTTCAGCCTTTACTACTGACTATACTGCCAGGTTTTCATTCTGCCCACTGAAAGAAAAAAATGTCAGGCAAGTTTAGACTTAAGAGATCTCAGGAGAGATCTGATACAACCTTCTATTCAAATGAGGGTTCAACACTGAATGCAGACCAAGCTGCTCAGGGTTTTGTTGAGTCAAATCTTTAAAACCTTCAAGGATGCGGTGGAGGGTTTGCACTTAGCAGTCCAAGTCTGTCAATGTATATACCTGCTTACCAATTAAGGATGGAAGAAAAAGAGAATACTGTAAGCCAAACTGAAATGGAATTCAATACATGCAACTGCCTGTGCAATTAGAAATGCAAGAGGAAGTCTAATGAGTAACGATTTTCAAAAATTCTGTGTGGTTTTTAACAATAAAGTCTTCTATATTCACCTAGTGTGTGTCCATATTCACACACACAGGCTTTACATATACAAACGACACAGAAAAGATTTCAGAATTACATGGATTGGCACAGAGCCTAAAGCAGTTGGTGTCAGCAGTCATGGTATCTCCTCCACTGCCTCCTGGAAGCATTGGCCAAACACTTCTGAAACAGCTTATTATACAAAAATAAAATTCACATACAGCAATAGTCTGAGCTGATACAGCAACAGCAAGACTGCATTTGTAAAGGTCTGATATGAAGGATGCTGCAGCAATCACGATGCTAGATGACAAGAGGTTTAACTATGTGGACAGAATATGAAACTCACAGATTTTCTGCAGGAAGAATCATGGTGATAGCTTGGGGAAAACAGCAGCACCAGGGTTTTTTCTTTGTGGGGATACTGTTTTTCAGTACTGAGACAACGTGAATGTTGAATGAGAGATCACATCTATGTTTCTGGCAGTCTTCTGTTTCAGACAGTTTCTGTGCATTGGGCTTCTAAAGATACACAATCTATTTCTTATTACTGATCCTACCAGTCAGACATAAAAGGACTCCTTCTCACATGTGTAAAAACGCAGCAGGGGTAGTGTTTCTCTGAACACCACTTGGTCTGGCGTTGTCATACCAGCAAACAGAAGCAGAGAAAGACATGCCACTGGGAGGAGCTGCAGTCATACTCGATTTTAAATCCTTGCCCTCCACTCTGGAGAACGCAAATCTGACAAGATTTCCTATTCCTGCACACTAGGTTATGCCAACCAGACGGAAGCTGCCTGCTTCAGCAAGTGAAGCAGTGACCGAACAAGCACGGAGAGCTAATTGTACCTTTTATAAAACAGAAGTCAGACTTCTGTTAGAACAGCCTGTCATTTGTGCTTTTCCCTAAGTCAGTCCAAATTTTCATCTGAAGCTGTACTGTCAGAAGCAAGTGTAGAGAAACAAGTAAGGTAAGTACAAAAAACATACCAGCTTTCTTGAACACATATGCATGAAAAATCAGCTTCTCCATACCACCACACTTCTGACACATTTTTGTACTTGGTTTACAAAAAACCCCCAACCAAATCTTATTGATGTTCATTTTTTGACCATAACTTCACGAACTGGAGAGAAGAATCACTTCAGTCTTCACCATGCTACCTATAGGAAACAACCATCTAAAGCCTGGAATGGCACCTGACAACAAACACTGAAGACACTGGAGTTCACTTGGAAGCTGTGCTTCTCTACCTCTTTTAGTCCCTGAGCCTAGCACAGCATAGCAAACTTAGCAAGGGTCAGCAGGACTCCTTCCACAGCACACTCTTCCCTCTGCTGCTGCCACTTCCTCAGCCTGCAGCACTGGAGCGCTCTGAAAACCAACAGTGTCCATGAGGCCAGGCCTCCTGTGGGCACAGTCCCTCCTCGGCACCACCTAAGTAACAAAACATGAACTCAGAAGCAGTGGCAATGCACCACAGCTGACACACAAGCCACCTCAGAGCAATTGCTGAGATGAGCAGCTCGAGAGAGGACGCCTTCAACACCTGATCGGGGGGAAGCTCGGTGTCCAGGAGCCTCAACTCAGAGCGGCAACAGCCACCGAGGG
>JARCZZ010011500.1:0-22069 GCA_030323915.1 Brotogeris chrysoptera | reverse complement strand
ATGCTACCCCAACCTGCCATTCCCAGATCTTGGCCAGTGGGAGGTGAGGAACAACCCTTTCCTCAGACAGCATCTGCTTTAGGATTTCAAACCCTGGAGGAAGGAAAAAAAAAATCAAGTAAAATTCAAACAGCTGTTACTTTTGTAGGGACCCTTTCTGTTTGCATAGCCAGTTCTCTCTTCTCCATATACTAAATACTGATCTGGCAAGCAAGAAATACCAAACTGTAACACCAAACAAAAACCTGAGATAAGTCTGGATTACTTCTCGAGATCACAAGTCTTTTCTTGGATAAAACCTGGATCAAAATGAGAAAGAAACCTATCTGAAATTAAAGTTTGCCCAAATAAGGCAAATTAAACGTAGGTGGTTTAGTGTGAGGTGTCCCTGCCCATGGCAGGGGAGTTGGAAATAGATGATCTTAAGGTCCTTTCCAACCCTAACTATTCTATGATTCTATAGGTCCTCACTATGCAGTAGACTTCTGCTGATTGCAGTCATCCACCAGCCTCAACTTCATTACAAATATTTAAACTCTAATACAAACTACCAAACCCTTTCATGCTATACCTAGAAATTAGATCCAGAACCAAGTTATTTTAATGGATAACAGTTTTTAAAGACACAATTACAATTATTTGTGTTCCTGATTATGGCACCTTAGAGTGGTTACTTAGGTGTGTAATTACTGATATAATGAAACTTTGAATGCAAATAACATTACTATAATTGTCTCCACATCTCTGAAGATTTGGTGTTCCTAACAAAGTCACAGCAAGTAAGAGACATTAGTCAAGAATCAACTTGAACAAAACTAAACACATTATTTCCAAAACATTGGAGAAAGCAAATTCTTCAGTCAAAAAAGGGGATAATCACAAGTTTGTCAAAGCTTGGCAAAATAACTCCAGAAAGCTCTTTTCCAACACATTCTGAGCAGTGCTTACCTGTCTGAAACCTTCCAAGATGACCTGCTGTCACTGTAAACTTATAACCCCACTCAGTGTTACTCATGTCAGAAGTAAATCTGTAATAAAGTGTGTCACCTGTGTACAAGGGGAAGAAGAACACCCACATTACTACCTTCTCAGTTAGCTTTGCTACCACAAATACAATTCAAATGAGAAGTCTGTCATAGATTAATCCTAGAAATCATCATTCAAGACAGGTGATCTTTTGCTTTTTGGTAATTCTGAAATGCACAGAACAGTACGATAAGCAGGAGGCTGAAGCAAAACACAGAATAGTTTCCACTATGTAAAGACACAAGGATAATGTCTCTTACATGGTTGTCAGCTGGATGGAAGGAGGAGTTAAAGAACCTCTATACTGGACACAGTTAAACTTCCCTTTTCCAATTGTGTTATGGATCAGTTATGGTTTATGAAAAAAGAACCTTTACACAGGCAGCCAAATTCAAAAGCTGTTAAACAGAAGGTTAAACAGATAAAGCAAAGCTGTACTGCTCTTATGTGTCAGAGAATTAAATGGCACACTTTCACTCTAGGGAACAAAACCCTTAAGTGGTTGTGGTTAAAAGTGGAAGAGCTATCACAATGTTTGACCATTTCACAGTAGGAACTGGAACATTCAAGAAGTTCTTGTCATTGTAGCATCTCCAGCTTCTCAGAGGGAAACACTGGTGGTTAGCTGTAATGCTAAACAAGGCCCTTACCTGTAGTGCTCTGCAACACTAGATCTGGTTACAACTGAGAATTTCCTTATGTTCCATGGAAAATCCTGTCACCCTGGGACAAGCATGCTAGTTTTCATTGGGAAGCAGAATTTGCAGTTTCATGAAGAAACATTTTGAAAACATTTTTTATGATTAAAAAAAACCCATAAAAAAATCTAAAAGCTTCTTCCCTTTTTCATCACAAAATGGAGTCATTGATCTCTCCTATTCCTAAGAGTCTTGAGAAAGCCCTGCCATCAAATGAAAAGCCCAGAAGCCTTCAAATGCCTGGTTAAGCCTGCTGAGTGGAATCAAGAGCCTTAATCCAGACAGCCTTGTCCAGAAATGAAGTTTCACAAGCTGAAACTCAGGTTTCACAGCCAAGGCTGCTCCAAAACAATGAGCCTCCTATTTCAGTTTCTTGGCAAACTTCTGCAACTATATGGAAGGAAAGAGACAGAAAGGTCATAAAACCCCAAAGTATTTCTACAGTATACACGTTTGTTTCTAACTAGCACTTTGCCACCCAAACTGCTTTGCTAAGAGAGCTCCTACATCTATTTTCAGCTACTGACAGCACTAGAAGTAAAAAGCTTCCTGCAATGTCATGGTGCTCAGTGGGTTAAAACAACTTAAAGTATGCTATCCTTCAGCTCACCAGCATTTGCTACTGTGTTATCAAAAACATGCTTAGGAGAGAACAGAGACTGAAGCTGATTTTTTTTCAGTTGTACTCTGTGGCAAAAACTGGGGACAAGGCACGGGCACACACTCCTTATCTGAGCACTTGTGTAGCAGAGAGAAGAGATAAGCCTATCTTTTGGGTTTCTTTAAGTGTGCTTCCTGTGGAAAGTAAAACAAGGCAGGAACAATGTAAGTGAATGTTGTGCAGAACAAGGACTGTGTTGGAACAGAATCAAGATCAAAATTTGTTTCCAGTCACTGAGTGTATGCTTTGACCAAAGGGTGGAAAAAAAAAAGGTCAAGTAGCAGAACAGCAGATAAGCCTACTTTCAAGAAACAAATGCAAGAGCAGCACGTCAGAGCAAACAGGCTGTGACAAGAAAAGGATTGTCGTTTCTTTCCACACATCTCATGAACATCCACATATAAGTGTCATTAGTTTCTCTTGAGAGTCCAAAACACCATCAATGTCCTACACATTTGCACTTTGAAACACAGCATATTCACCTGGAAGCTCAAAATCATTCCACTTCTGTGGAGACCCACTGAAGCTGTGTCGATCCTGCTGGAAATCACTGCTGCTGGACATGAGCAACTCATCACATCCCTCTTCTGTATTACACTGAGAGTCAAATTTGATTGAGAGGTAGATAGCACCAGGAATGTGAACTTTATCCTGAGAAATAAACACATGATCTTTGCATCCTGCAATACTATATTACCAAAGAGCTACTTCACATTCCCCATACAAACAACAAATACTACAGCATAACTGTAGAAGAAAAAAAAAAGAACCCCCCAAAAAACCCAACCCTCTCTAATATTTTTATCCAGAGCCAATTTAACAAATATAAAGCATGGCCCATTGCTTGTGTTAGCTGTTAAGCATGTAGAATTAATTGCTAGGGTTTTATTAGAAGTGGTAATTGTTGCTGATACTGATCTCCACTGCCACAATCTAAAGGTTTATATGCATCTTAAACAATAAAAATCAGAAGAGTCAGAGCTGCAGATAAATTAAAAATCCCAAGACTGCCCAGTGGCAGCAATTACTTATTAAACCGTATTAGAAAAAGGCTTTCAAATAATATCAAGAAAAGAAAATAAGAATTGTTTGTGTCACGATAAGATAGTCTAAAATGAGAAATACAAGAAAAAGAAGTCTCCACTCCCAACTTTCATCTAACACTATAAAGAAGTAACAGGCAAACGGAAATGAACCTTTGGATGAAAGGGTACAAGTATTTGTTCCTTAAGGCCCTGAGACCATCTAAGAATATGATCTGCTTCAAAGACATGCATAGTAAAACCACTGAAGTTATGCACTTTTCACATGACTGAATTAGATTACATAAAAGTTCCTTATTGAACATACTTCTTTACAGGGCAAGGCCTCACTCATCCGGCAGCAGCCTTTCCAAAAGCAAGACTGAACAGATATTTCACAGGTGCTTCAAGCACCAAGTCCCACAGGTAAACATATGGACCACTGACATTTCTGCTTCAACTACCCTGATGTTTTAGAACTCTTCAAGCCATGCAAGTGCACTGTACTATACTACAAGTCTAGCTTACCTCAAAATTGGTATTGTTGTTATAAGGATGCTTAGATTCACGCATCTGAACTGCCATTCCGGGTTCTTCCATGAACTGGCAAGCTGTCAGTGCCATTGTCCCTAGCATGCTCTCACTGCACCCATGCAGTACCTTCTGTAGAATCTGGGAAGAAGCAACATGTCATGTAAATACAATTTGCTATCAAAGCTATTACAAACTCATATACTGGTGACTGACAGGAGTCATTTCTAGCCACACATTTTGGAAGAGCAAGAAACAAGACATCACAAATTATGTCTACGAGTGTTATTTCCGTAAGAGCAGAAGATTTTACTCTGCTCTCTGTTCCAGATCTTTTGGTTCTTATCTAATGAAAACGTGACAGCTATTAGCTCCATCTCTTGCCACAAATGCCAGGAACAAGGATTACCCATAAAGTAGCTAACAGTAAACTAAAGCTGTAAACAAGGAAGATGAACAACTAAATACTAAAGACACCTTTACCTTCTATTACTTATAGGTTTTGATTTTAATAGAATATGTTCTGGTTTAGCTTTCAAAATGTACAACTTCACATACAAGAAGGAAGACATCGGATAGTGGCTGCAGTGTTTGAAAGCACTAGATGCAAGAGATGCGTCTTTAAAAATACAAATAAATGCCATTTAGTCTATCAGGACACACTAAATGATAACTAAGAACAACCTGAATCTCCATTTTCTCTTATTTTTCAGAGCTTTTGTGTGCTTTTGCATTAGGATTCCTGCTGCTCAAGGCCCTTTAATATCATAACCTATGACATCTCTTCACCTGCAGTTTTCTAGCCCCTTCTATAAAATGTGATACTAGCTCAAACCAAACGTTTACCTCCACATCAGCCAAAAAATTTCTTAGGAAAAAGGAGTTTAAAAAGCAAAGGCAGTATCCCTGAATGTCCTATTAGCCTCCATCCACTTGCAGAATAGCCTAAGAAAAAGGCTTCTGCGTATAATACATCTCAACATACTGTTATTCTATCAGTTCATCCTGATATTTTCTGAACCTACATAAACACCCTGTGGCAGCGATTTCAATGACATACCCTGTCAAGAACCAGTTCTTTTGGTTTGTTTTGGACCTGCCACTTATTACCTTCATCCGACACTCCTTTGTTTTCTTACTGGGAGGGCCAGTGAATAATAGTTGCCATAAACTTTTGTATGCTGCTTACTGTTTTAAAACTACAGAGAAAGAGGAACAGACTTTTTCATTCCTCCTTCTCCCTCAATGCCAAATGGGGCAAAGATCCAGGATGAAGAAAATAAGTTGGTTCCTCCTACTTAGCCATGGAATAACTTAAAATAATCCCTGCCACTCTTTTCCAGACTTCTTCCAGTTGTATTGCATCTCTATTTTACTTTAAGCAAGATGAGGGAGTCAGGTCACATACTGTACTCCAGATCAGAGCATACTATTGGTTTGGTGGAGTACCAGTGCCTTCTTGTTTTATCTTTATTCCTGCTTTGAAGATTGCCAGTACTTCATTTGTGTCAACTGCTGCTGAAGCATTGAGCTGACATTTTCATTACAACATTCTATTATAATTCCAAGATCATTTCCACCACGGTAAAGAGTCAGCTCATCAGTGGAATAGCAGGTATTACAATATACCCATTGAGATCTGCAGCTTTCAAAATGGACTGCCTATTTGACCAATTTCTCTGTAAGATTTATTTTCCCATATAGCTCTTTCACAACTGAGCTGTCTCCATGGAGCTAGTTTTTCCATTTTCTGTTAACAAAATCAGTACATTAAGATACTGACAGATTCCAACTGCTTTTTCAGAACTAATTTAGATTTTTGGTGTTTCAATTTAGTTTAAAAAAGGAATCGCAAGTATTTCTGTAAGTCTCATGGCATGTAGACACAGGGCTTGCTCACATGCACAAGTGAAATCCACTTACCTTTTCCCATAACTGCTTTTCCTCTAGCTGCATAAGCATGTCCAGTATGTATGTCATATGCGCTGGACCACTAAGATCTAGGATTTCCTCATTTATTGCCACATCATCTGGCCACTCAGCTAGCAACGATGCCAGAACATGCCTGGCATAAAGAACAGCAGTTGCCTCATTTACACGATACAGGTAGTCCCTCACAGCTTTTTTACTCCTGGAGTCCAGCTCCTTGTGCAGGAGTATTGAACTCTTAGTGCGACGTTGCTTGGCATAACTAAGCTGTAGATCACTCTCTGTGTTGGTTATCAGTTTCTGGGCGACTGGATTGGTTTCTTCTGTTGCTTTATCACAGAGTGCAGGTTTTGACTGAAAAAAGAAATGGAAGTTTGGAAATCGGCTCTCAACAATTTACTTCTTTATGGTTGGATATCTGACCAGTCCATCAGACTGCAAGCTGAATTTACAAATGGATTTGTCTTTTATATACTGAAAATCACAGCATCGAAGAAGAGAAAAGTGTGATCTCACACACACCTACAGGGACAGGATTCCTCAAAAAGACAGTTTATGTCAGACATCACTATACACTGATGCATTCATGACTGTATACGAGCAGAAACAGCAGTTCAAACTCTAACCAGAAGTGTTATTTTAAGCTGACCTACAGAGGCAAAGCAAGTGTCATGCTATTTCTGACACAGAATGAGGCAAGCTGGGAGGAAGCTTCTGAGATCACTTAGACCAAATCCAACTTAAACCTGAGACAACTTCAAAATTAAGGCTTTGTCCAGCTAAGTTTGGAGAATTTCCAGGGGTGGATATTTCACAGCTTTGTTCTGCAACTGATAGACAAGTGATACCACATGGCAAGGAACAAGTGCCCAAAATAAAGCAAAGAGCTGTGGGACCATTCTACTGAATGGAAAGCTAAAGCTTGCATGTGCAGTGTCTACTTCACAAGACTAACTTATTGCTTCCTTGTTCTGCTGAAATTACTATAAGATAACAATATGCTAAAACAGTAACATGGCATAAGCTTACAGTAATTAGATACGATTTCTCTGTATAAAGAGAGGAAATTACAGCATGCAATCATAACTTGTTCTCCTGACCTGAGAATCAAGTCCTCTTACTTCCTTAAGGAAGAAATATTTGCTTCTTGTATGTGCTTATTCATTTTGGCATAAAACATTAACAACAGATTATTTCAGATATCAAAAAAAAAAACCCCTCAGGTTTGAAGTTACTAAACAAGACTGAAGTTACTCAATGCCTAAATTATGTCACAACTGCTCCTTTTTGGAGATGCACATACCAAACAGGGTAAGATGATCATATCTGTATCTACTGCTTTTGAACTCTGTTCCTCCAGCCTCAAACGCTTGCTGGGCTGCCACTTCTGAGCCAGCGTTCGGATCCTCTCATCTGTTGTAATTACATCTCCATCAAACCTTAAAAGAGGCAAAAGAAGAAACAAAAGTCACAAATGTGTTTCAAAAGTAATGCAAACCAAATTGGTGCAATTAAATGGAAATTAAATCTTTCCACCTTCTGTTTTTGAAAGAGTCATTAAACTCTACCTGTTCCTATCATATCGCATTAACTGGCTACCCTGAAGGTTTTAAATGTTATAAAATTGCTCATTTCTGTGAGAACATAGTGGCTCCAGGACATGCTTTGATTACTACAAGCCACACATAAGCTCTCCATTCTTCCCATTAGGAGCATTTAAAGACATAGTAGATCTTCATAAGGGAGTTACCATACTGAAAAGAACGTGCAACATATTTCAGAGGGTGATGACTTGTTTCCATAAATACAACTCAGTAGGAGTTTATTTCCTTTCTTTTTCATACATGAAAACCAAATTGTACCCTTGGAACAATTTCTATTTGGCACCTATTAGATTTTAGGTTACCACCCACATCTAGTAACTTTGTTTTTCTGCTGGATGGACCCACTCTTGCACATACCTCTTTTGAACTTCCAGGAAAAAAGAATCTGTTCTTTTCATTTGCAACTCATACATGGCTCGAAGAATATGGAGAGGTGCATTGAGTGCATCATGCGTCATCTGAGCGAGGGGATAAAAAAGGAACAAAAGATGACATTAGAGGAAAACCATGAGTTTCTTTAAGGATGACCCAGATATTATTTTCCCATACACTTATCATATGGATAGAGAATTAATGAACTTAATATCTTTACTAGTGAAAGTGAAAAACCATTTAGCAAAAAGCTTTATAATGATTTTGTAGTGTTCATGACTGCAGATATAATTTATTTCCTTTAGATAACAATACACTAAAATCACCCCCCCACATTCTGTGAATTTACAAGGAAAACAGCCATACAGACTACCAAATATTTTATGCAACCAGAAAATTCAAAGAAATGTCAAAAGAGGTAAAATTAAGTACCAAGAAGCATATTTTGGTGGCTTCATCTAAACCCTCCAGAGGATCAAGTTTGTTCTGCTCTAAATCTACAGGACCAACAATGGGTGGCTCCACATCTTGATCTTGTTCCCTTTCTTCCAGTTCAGTATCCTCACGTTCAGCCAGGGAACTGATCTCTTTCTTTGAGGAATACAGCATTATTGACAAAATCTATATAGAAAAAAAGGCAGCATATGGTGTGACAGCTGTAGATATTATTAGTGTACCTGCAATCAGCATTTTATATGAACATTTTAAGACTTGGACTGTGATTAGCACATGCTATTCTAAAGAGCAGCAGCACCTAAAAAAACCAAAACCACCAGCAAAAACCAACCAACCAAAGCCAAAACCAAACCACAACCCCCTTGCTATTGCCCTCTTTACAAACGAGTTACACCTTTCAGGCTGCTACAAAGACTATTTAAGTGATCAGCCAAAAATGGAAAAAAATGAGAAAATAATTATTTAACCATTTCAGTACATCAAAGGCTTGAGGATTCTTAAACAAGTACAGAGTAGAAGTGACTAAACACCAGCCACCAATGCCCCTATACACTCTTCTCCTTCAGCACAGCCATGCATGAGTACTCCTCATAGGAAGAAAATAATGTTACACACTTCCTTGGTCCTCCAATTTGTGACAGGAGTAATGTGGGCAGAACTATGGCAAGACATTTTAGTGCTTAGGGCAGAAGAGTCATTTGCTACAATGCTGCCCTAAGGGGAGGAAGATGGGATGCCTTTGAGTCATGACTGGTTGGTTCTTGGCCAGAAGGTCACAAGGTGGGAAGAACCAAGCCCTTGGAGTAACTTTTCAGAGGATTTCCAGGGTTTTACTCTCTCTCATTCTCATTGTTACTATCCTAAGTATGAATTCACACAACTCTTGCCTATGATAAAACATCACTAACAGTTGAACCATGCTCCCAGCAAATAACAAGCATTCAGAAAGAACATGCCTACATGCATATTGATCTCCCCATGTTGCACTGCAGTAATACCTCTTACATGTCAGTGAGTAATGCAAGTGATGGTTTTCTTCAAGATTAATGACTTTTTTAAATTGAAGAATGAAATTTTCAAGAAGTCTAAATAAAATGCAGAAGAACCTGAGTGATTCATGCCTCACCTTGCAAATTTCTTTCAAATACAATCAAATGAACTTAAATCAGCTCCTGTTTTAATGAAGCTAGACTATTATCTACACAATTATGATGGACAGAGGAAGGCAAATTCAGTGATACAGTTCAGTGAACATTTTTTAAAGACTAATCACAGATACTCTTGAGACTCTATTCACAAAAAGGAAGTGCACTGGTATCACCTTTCATGCCACTGTGTGAAGCATGACATTTTACAAACCTAACTTCTCTTACCTCCAAGTCTCTGAGAAGCCAGGTCTTACTGAAGCCAGTTCCTTTGCTACATTTTTTCACTAGAAGCTTGAGTAAACCAGACTGAAGAAAGGCAGCTTGAACCTCCTTAAAGCCATGAATCTACACATACAGACACACACAAACACATAAAAAGGGAACAGTGCATCACAATACCTTATCACACAGCCTCGGATAAGTTTCCCGCCCAGATCAACTACATTAGCAAATTTTATTTCCCCCCAAAAAACCCCCGAAATACAATCCCCACTTCAAATACCTTGACAGTACCATCTATGACACACACAGAGTAGCTACCAGATATCTGTTTCAGTCTTGACAGTCCAAAAAAACAGAGATCCCCTTTCAAATACTTCAGGAGTAAGAAAAGAAGCGAGCTTCACTCCGTAAAGTGTTATCCCTATAAAATTTCTTCTTTAGCTTTCACGAGTGGTTAGGCCCCACAGAGGAAGTGATCCAACTCTCAACAAGACTCACGAATGCTCTTTAAGGCCTAGCAACATTTTCAGTCCCCTACCGACAGGCATAAAAGGAGCCAGATGTGAGAGCAATGAGCCTGCATTAGTTCCCCAACTTGCTTAGTCAATACCTAAGTTCCTGTACACAGGGTAGAATACAAACTTTTATTTATCTATTATATTCTACGTGTCAGGCAAAAGATACCTTAAGTGTTCTGTAAAGCCCCTTTAGAGCGAGCGACAAGACCCAAGTTGCTTCCACTGCCTCAGCATAGCTACTGTCCATGCTGGTTTGCAGAAGGTGTGTGGATATAAGAACAAAGTGCTGGAGGTACTGTCTCAGCTGGGTCTGGGAATCACTGCCCTCTTGTCCACATTTCTGAATCAACTGATAGTCTTTTACTACAAGAGAGAGAAAACACAAGTCACTAGGCTACTCTTAAAATGTGATATTATCTCTTACCATTGGATATGAGTAGGCCAAAACATGAACACAATCCATACATGAAATACATTCTAAATGATCGTCTTGCACTAAAATTATCCCATACTCACTAACAGTCATGAGAACACTTTACTTTTCAGTGCAAGTTAAAAGAAAACCCGAGGTAACTTCTGCAACAGATGACTGCATATATTTGCACATAAATAGCACAGCATACAAAGCAACACAGGTTGTGTTTTACAATTAAAATGGGGGAAATTCTGACCTGCAATTGATAATGATGAAATTAATCTTACTAATCTTACTGTTTAGAATGTCAATAGTAACAAACCAACCAACCAGCAAACCAAAAGGCTTTTATATTCAAATACTCCTTCAGTATCAAGAAGCAGTTTAGTCTCTTGATTTTTCTGAATATCTTTTAAACAACTTCAGTAGTCAAATCTTAGGACAACCTTTGCTTTAGCTTCACCGTATTAGGTCATGTATACCGAAGTTGCAACCTCTCACTCCTAGAAATCCAACTGATTTGTTATATGTTTAGGTGAAATACAGGACTTCATGGTACAACAAAACAGACCTAGGAAGCAGCATCTAGCTTTATGGTTTTGCTGTTTTCTAGCCAATGCACTGATGTGCCCTAAAATGGATTATTAATAGTTCCCAGAAACATTTCCTAGAGTATACACTATTTCATGTTGTGCAGCTGTCTTTCATTTTTGTTTCAAATTTTAGGAGTATCCAAATTGTTTTGAAAGTTCTTCCAGACAGGAGGAAAGCAGAAAAGATTCCTGACATTTCACAAAGCACATGAGTAAAGAAGTTGGCCTATCCTTTTTTATAAAGCCAGGAAAAGGCAGCCAACACAGCATAATTTCAGGAGCAAACAAGTGAGCATGGGTATTTTGTGTCTGGTCTTACTCTTCATTTGCTAGTTCACAGTGCATCTTGCCCACAGTGGAAACAGGCACATCATAAAAATGCAGAGAATTTCTGGAAGAACTAAATGGACTATCCCCAAAACGTTCACACTCTGGGTACCTTTATATAGCAGCACCCGACTACAAAGAGGCAGCAAGTATGTCTTCTAAATTTGCAATTGTTTTAAAACATTAAGCATGTGTTTGTAAGGGGTAAGACACATGCAGCAAGCACACCTCACACCTCAAACCAGAAACAACTGCTTAGTAAAAGCCTATTTCTGATATTTCTCAAGTAATGAAATAATCCCAACAGTTTGCGAAATCCTTTCTGAATGAAACACGTCAGCGGTTTGTGTTTTGTTTTCTTTTAAAAAAAAGAAGTCTCTGTAATCTTTACTGCAGAAGCTTCACAATTTGGTTGAACCTACAAGCAGAAAAGCAGGTGACTTACTAATAACGGAATTCCAACTTTGCAGACCTGCACAAAGTGGCCTACTTAAAATATGTGTTTGGGTATCCATAAGGAACTGTAAGGAAATACTCTGTAATTCTTTGATAAAAAGAAAAATGTCACAGAACCTGTTTTCCTCTTTCGGGTTTTGATGTCTACTACAACTGCCCTGTTCTTCTCAGTGAAATGCTTCAGGATGATCACGTTGTGAGGCTCATTTGCATTATCCATGTACACAGAACGAGTCCCCATACACAGCACCTAAAATTGCAGTAAAAGTTTATTATAATTTGGAATACTTACTTGTAAATACAGTCAACCTTTTATATTGGTTACATATTGCTTATACTTGGTATTGTGTCTTTTAGCTGAACAACCTACTCACTGCCAGGTATTTGCTGGTATCTAGAAAACGGCAGCTCACTTCTATAAAAAAAGAAATAAAAGCCTACAACCACCAGCTTAATAATACATAGGCAATATATCAGAGTTATGATGAGCAAGAGTGAGGTTAGGTTGTTTTGCTTGTACAAAAAGTCCTTTTTGATACTCAAATGCACTAGGCTGGCTTTCTCCTGGTAGTTCTAATCAGCAAAGAAATGCAAGGCAAAACCAGTTACATCATTCTTCATTAGATAAACATGAATGTGGGAAAATGTGAACTCTGACATACACCACATTTTGACACTTTATAATGGATGTCCCCAACTGATGAAATCCATAGTACGTAGAAATGAAAGCTCTAAACAATTTTGTTTCCTTTAGCATCAATAGGCTACTTACCTCAGGAAACCCAACCAGCACCAGTAAAGTGAAGATATTGGTGTGCTTTAAGTGGAAGGGCAGTTGCTTAATGCAATGGTCAGTGAAAGCAGCTATCACATTATGCCACTGAGCAGAAGAGTTCAGAGATCGAAGAATATCTGCCATGGAGCTTGCCCAGTCCAGACCTACACGACTGCAAAGCAAGAACATTCTGTATTAGAAGGGCAGACTGCAAACTTACCTGCAACTATTTTTCCTCAAGACATCATAGAACTGTTAATGTCATAGCTGTAGCTTTCATACCATTATGTTTTTTTCCAAGTATTTGAAGCTTTCATGTCAGCTGACATGACTTCTGTTTTGTTTCTCACCACTAGAGCATAAATAGCACTCTGTTTTCTTAAAGGGTTCACAGGCCCAAATCAGGGTGTGCCTGAACAGTCACCTTTAATTCCCAATTTTAGTTTAGAGCCCAGAAGTTTCTCACTGCACAACAGCAAGTGGTTTATTTCCTATGTACATGACTACTGCTCTCCCCTCTGTGGGCTACAGAAATAATGGCCTCCTTACCCTAAAGTTAGTCTTTGAGAAAAATCCTTTCCCTCAGCTAATTCTTTGGATATCCTGCCTTTGAATTTCATACACTTTGTATTTGTTTATAAACTTTCCCTGTGAAACATAGCTACAATAAAAAATAACATTGCCATTTTGAACAGACATAACATTAGCCTTAGAATGCATCAGAGCTTTCTCAAGACCTTCAAAACAGAACATCTGCTCTGCCCCTCCTTGCTGTTTCCAATGCAAGTTTATGATACAAATATCTCCCTAATATACTTACATAAAAGTGCCAGATCCAGAACACAGCACCGGTTATAGTTACCACATAGCACACCTCTCCTCCTTCCCCAAGTTACACAAGAGATAAGTAATTCAATGGGAAAGAATACCGTTAAAAATTCTATAAGATTTTATTCTGGTTTTCCTCAAAGTTACCAAACATTACTTCTTCCACCATAACATGCTATGTAGGCAAGCACAGGAATTTAAGCCACTATTCAATGCATTTCCTTCTTTAGGAAGGAAATTAGAAGGGTCATGCTGCACCAAGACCTGCAGATACAAAGCCCTTTCCATGATCAGAGTACAGGTTTAATGGACTTTCCATTAAAAAGCTTCTATGCATGAGGCACACGTGAAAGCAAATTAGTATTAGTCATGAGAGAGCAACTAATAGATCTAAAGTAAAAGCACCTGTCTAAACACACAGCTCCCAGACTGAACAGAAGATGAGTTGTCTTCCAGCCTTCTGGTACTGCAGCCCCATCTCCCGCAGCAAACAAATTATGTTTGGCTGAAAGGACTTTAGCCACTGCAGCATCCACTTCTGCAGGCATAAGTCGCAGGATTAACTGGCCCAGAAGTCCTAGTGTTAGATGATATGTTTCATTTAGGTGGCCAGCATTTGAGATTACAACCTGAAACATCAGCGGAAGTATCTGTTCCAGGTTAATCAAAGACATTGTGGAGCCCTACAGAAAAAGAAAAATACCATTAAGGCAGGTAAAGAAAACACGGTTTTTAGTTGAAGTCATAGTACACACAAAAGTTTCTGTTCTAATGCTCTTTCAAATGGGACAAAAGCAAATAAGAAACTAGGTTCCTACTTCAGTTGTTGACCTCTTAAGTTGACCTGACACATAAACTTAAGTTGATGATTCAAACTTTGCTGGTGTTGAACAGTTAAGATAGACTGCTTTACAGTCAAAATTCCCTGCCCTCTCCCTCCACCCAGGAACAAGCCTTTACACCCCTAAGTAATGTGAAATGTCCTATGACATTCTGATTTGCCTTTTACAACATGCAAACAAGAGCCCTTCTCCTACATTTAATTTGCTATGAATTTTATTCATGTTATTTGTGCCAGATTGAATGTAAAAAGAACTAACAGATTTGAAAGGTGGTAACATAGCCGCCAGCAATCCTAGAATCCTCTTCTGAGAGCATTCAGCAAAAACTTGTTCCTGGCTAGGTATTAAAACCTTTTCTGCTTGCTTCTGGGCCGAATCTTCTATGAGGTTGCCATCTGCATTTTAGATTAAAAAAAAAAAAAAGAAGAAAATCCCAAAAATGACATTAGAAATACTTTAAAAAAGTGATAGCTTAATTTTAACAGTCTAAGGATTAAAAAAACCCTTTAAAATATTAAAATTTGTCAAGCAAATCTTTTATAAAAGTGTGTAAAAGATAGGTAAAGAGATTCACACCATTTATTAAAAACGTATAAAGGACAATATTACAGATAGGTCCTTTTAACTATCATTACTCTTACAATACTAGTCTTTAATGGAACAAAACACTTGATTTCTAGTTCCAGTAAGAATACACAAGTATTCTGTTAGACCATCAGGAACTATTATCTCTGTATGTGAATATGTATCAGTGGAATTCTACTCCGATTTCTAGAATCCTTTAGACCCACTACAAGGTTGTTCCAAGCAGTATGCTTGGCAGGTTTTACAAAGCAGACAGCTCTCTTGCATTAAAGGCATTTGCAAATACACAAAATCAGGTTAGGAATAAAAATACAGCTGTCTGCTTTGCTTATGAATGGATATTTCTGTGACAGGGAAAATGAGAAATAACATTTACCTGTTGGAGACACATTATCCTCCACAGAAAAGTCTGACTCTTGTCTCAAAACAGCTTTATTTGCAAAGACAGCTTTGCTTTCACTTCCTTGTTTTCCTACTTTATCTTCTGTAGGAGACTGGATTTCATTACATGTATCTCCTTTCCCCTAAAAATAAAACAAAGGCAGTAGAAGATTAAAACAAAATTTAATACCTGCAGAAACAACCATGGACAGAAGCTGCCAGACATCTGCATTTGACAAATGTTTTTCCTCAAATATCAAAACCTTTTATTGGTTCACAACTGCTTGATGTATACATGTCTTAAATTGCATACAGTAAAAATACATTTCTATTTTTTGCTTCTATCTCTGTGCATAAAATTATTATGCTAATAGTTTTATACCCAAGTATAAAACTGTAGAAAACTCAATCTCCTACTTATACAGTGCTAACAAGGGGAAACAACAACCCTTTCAGAATGATCTTTGCCCCCTCCTGCTGATGCCTTTGTGAATCAGTTACCAATAAGAAAATAAGGTGATACCTGTGTCTTTGATTAGCTGTATCTAATAAAAAACATGAGCCAATCAAGAACTCCCTCTGGCCCCTGAGTGTTACCTACAAATGAAGCCATAGTTATCCATTATTTCAGTTACATATCCAGAATAGAATGTTTAAGCTTCTGAAGATCATACACCTCATTGATATCAGGAGTTCTGGAAATAACAGGTACTTACATTGCAATGTATAAAAGAGCCTGTTGTTGGTTTCTCATCTTTTCCCTTCACTGCTTCATCATCAGTATGATTTTTTGGAGCACCATCTGTGGGAGGACTGACTGAAACAGTGTCATTCTCTGAGAAGGATTCACCTTCTGGTAACATGCAGAGGAGAGCTAAATTCTTCAGACCTGAAAACAAGAAAGTTATAAAAGCTATTTAGTTGTTGAGAGGCAAAATAGGCAAAAAACAGAACTCAAATGAACTGCAAACTTCCCAACAGTGTAAATTATGAAAGGTAAATTCTATTTGTTTTAGCTTTTAATCTTCTGACCACTTAAATATTTACACAATAAAATTGTATGTTAAAGACAAACAGATCAAATAATGAGCACACACAAGTATTTGGTGGTGGTATTTCAGCTGTATTAAAGGTGCTCAAAAAAAACCCTACTAGTAACCACTGGAACTTGAGTCTAGAATTTGATATATTCCACATAGGTTTTCACTGTATCACCCTATGTTCTGTGGTAGGTCTTAGTTCACAGAAATCCTTCTTTCCAAACAGACATCATCCCCAGAAATTTCTCTCATACCACAGATAAGGTTAAAAGATTATTGCCAAGAGATATAGAACAAAAACAAAAACCAAACATTTTCCACCAAGTTATTTGCTTTCCTTCCAGTCCTTCAGCTGTCAGTAGCGTTAGTAACAGAACATGAAGCTGTATTGATTGATCCCTTTACAACATCTAAGATGGAAAAAGCAACAACCCAAGAGTTGCCAAGTTGTCTTCAATATTTATGGAAGCATAAAAGTAATTTTCTCAAGCACCCTATTTTCCATGTTCCAATGACCCGACATGACACTTGTTCTACATTTGCTGTCTACATAAACAGTTATATTCAGTGAAGTACACAGTAGCTTCCCCTTTCCTTTGGAAACTTCAAAGTGAGTAATCACTTTTCTGACACTTACTAGAAACTACTGTTTCAGTGAAGGAGGAGCTGACTCACCTTTTCCATGCTGTGCTTTCATCAAGCAGTCTCCTATGAGCTGTATGCACTGATGTTGCACAACTCTGGCATGACTGAGGACCTGTGAATCTAGTTTCTCTCCTTCTACTTCCCCCCCATTTGCCAGATCTGCACTGTAGAGGGTCAAAGCTGCAAACAACAGCCAGGAATAGTTGTGGATATATGGCTGGATGAGCCTCTGTCGGTCACTGATTCGAATAGTCACCATGGGATACACTGTGATGCTGTGAGTGGGCAAATGACTGAAAGAAGAAGGTACATGATGTTGAAATCCAGTCGCTTTCCTGTTAATCCATGTAATTAATAAGACACAACACCTTTACAGGAAAGTATGAAAACCACAAATAGTCCAGAAATTCCAACTGTAGACCTGTTTTTCTAAGATCTTCGGTGTCAAGCACTGAAACCTATGCTGTCTAACCACAGCAATGTTTATTTCTTCCATTATTCAAGCTTGATAACTCTCCTTCTGCAACTTTCACATCTGTGGCTAGAAAACAATTGCTACTGAGCTCCTTCAGAGGCTGGGGCAGGTATCCAAACTGCAGAAGTCTTTGCTGAACTGGTCTTGTGTTTGCTATGTTTGCCTAAAGGACACCAACTAGGTGCTCTGATGTCAGACACAACCTTGCAGGAAGCAACATGAGAATGACCAATTGTACTTAGCTGCTAATTACTGCTTTTCTGCCAAGTGAAACAAAATAATGAATTTAAATACCTGTCAGAGTATTTCTTTGCAGAATAGCATCCATAGCAAAGGTCAAAGTCATCACATACATTGCAGTTCATTCTCCGACCTATGATAACTCCTTGACAGTGATCACAGGCATACTCCATGTTAACCATTTCATGGTCATCCTCATGTCCTTCAGGTTTAACTCCACCTGTAAAGAAGTGGTTTAAGATTTCCCTGTAAATCCTTTTTTACAAAGGATCTTTCCTTACTGCAAGTTTGTATTTCTTAACATTCCTAAAGTATCCAGTAGAAGTCTTTCACTTTACGTAGAATTTAGAAGACATTCTTTTGCCTTTGAGGATGGGGTTTTGAGGGTTTTTTAATGATTCTTACCAAGAAAACAAGTTTTACACAGATCCATGTCATTGCATTGCAGACAGCGGTAGCGATGCCATGGTGCAATTTCATCACAGCCATCACAGGATATGTCCACGTTTAACAGGTCACAGTAACGAGCAACAAACATGTGCATCTAGAGCAATAAATGGACACAGAATATTATTTTCTGACTTTGAGAAAGCTCTTTCTAGACAGAAAGCAGAACACTTCCCCTGCCAAGAAAGGATGGGGATCTGCTCATTATATTAGACTTTTGAAGGTCTACAGGGAGCTAGGGATCCAAATAACGAAAAAACAATTAAAGCCAGATTTCTTTCTCTCCTTTAGGCTTTCGTAAGTCTATTTACCTCTTCTACAGACACACAAATCATAAGCTCACCTTTCGCTGCTTCTCTGGGTCAGCTTGAGCTATCTTTTCATACCAGGTCTCAAACATCACATCCTGACATTCATCCATCCACTCACAGTTCTGCTTATAGTCTGCAATTTCATCTTCTTCACTCCACTGACTGAAAGAAAAGCAAGCTCAAAACTCAGTTTGAATGCAATCAGGTTTCCCTCTAATGTAGCTTGGGATACTCTGGGGTTTTTTTAAAGAACAAAGTGCCATAACATGCTAACAAAAACAGAATGGTGAGAATTCCGGTTCACTTGGTTTATAAATGACCATATGACACCTGCTTCTTGCCTCTGTGACAAGTTCTTAACTACATATGGAGAACCATAATGCAAAATCAGAAAAATCTACACTTCCAAAATTGCTTTTGGTAATGTTGGCAGATCAGATGCGACACTGAAGAAGCTTTTGGGCCTTCACATTGCTCACACATAATAAGTATAACAACTATAAAATCGCAATGTGCAGGTTAAAAGCGTTTGACGTTTATCAGGCCACAAAACAGCATTATCCACCCCATGCTACACTGCTAAACAAAAGAAGTGTTTCAGCAGTAATCAGGTTAAAAAATACAATTTCAGTATTTTTTGTGCTAGCAATGCTGCAAAAAAAAAAATCTAATACTTCAGTTTAGCCCTTGGATCCTATCCAGAATTATGCCATACTTGTTAATAGCACTTTTACTGCTTGTTCCAGCACAAAGTTCAGCAGCCTTTCATGGTAAAAACAGTATCAATAGTTAGCACCATGTGAAAGCTGCATTCTTCCTGACTCACCAAATGACGCTGTCATGAATACTTATGTTTTCTTGTGATGTTGTCATAAGCAGCTGTGGTAACTGAATCTCAACAAAGAAGGAAAGATCACTTGGTTCCCAACTCATATCCAAAAGGTGAAGAAGAGTTGTCTGCACACACGATAAGGCAGGAAGCAATGATCTAAATAAAAAAACAAGACAATATAACATGAGAGCTCTAACCTAAACCTGAAATAGCATGTTTGGGAAGTAAGGGCAGACAGTCACTGTACACTGATTCCCAGGCTTCATTCTGCATTAAATTAACTGCAAGGCAGAAACTCGGGTTTATTAATGCAAGACAATTTAGCAAGCACTGCCAACGTAATTTGAAATAAGGACAGTATCCTTTACAGATTCAGCTGAGAAAGAGCTTACGCTATTGCCCGAGCATTAGCAAGAGGGTTTGTCTATTCTCTGCAGTACATTTTCTTGGTATTTGCAGAATTTGTTCTCTTTGAAACCTTTGCCATGGTCAGTTGAAACTCAAAGGCCTTGGGAGCTATTGGCAGAGAGACTGACACTGTAGTAATAAAATTCTCATTTCTCTAGGACACTTGGCTATCAATCCCCAAAATTCTAATCAGAATGTTTTCAAAACATGAGCTTTAACATTAAAGCATGGTCGCAGAATTCCTGTATTTATTATGGCATTACTCTTGCCCATGTATTCCACAATAAATTTGCTATCTCTAGTATTTTACTACTGAGCTTCAGAAACACATTGCAGAATTAGAACTGTAAAATGCATTAAGTCAAGGTTTTAACATTGATTAATTTATTGTGCTTTCCTGCATAGTAGTAATAAAAAGCTAACTTGGCATTTCTGATCACAAGATCAAGGCTCCTTTTTTAATTCTGTAAATAAGGCAAAGTACAGACAAAATTAAGGCATTGAACAATAAATAACAAACGAGAAGGGAAGAGGTGAGGAAAAACAGAAAAAAAGAATCATGTAAGTAATGCAAGCAATGTACTGTACCTGTCATTAATAGTACTAAATCCCTTCACAGAATTTACAAGGAACAAAACAAGCTGGTAGTAGGACTCTCGAATCTCTTTGTGTAGCTCAGCACCACATCCTTCCAAGTTTCCGAAGTAGCTAGAAATTGAAGAGTCAGTTTAGTAGTCTAGAATTTGCCATTACACTTTTAGGTAGCATGCTTTCTGCAAACGTTACAAACAGGCAATCTTTTAAACACAGTGGGAAGGATATTAGATTGGTTTACAATGCAGTCTTATCACTTTCAAAGAAAATAAAAGAATCCTCTAACAGGAATCAAGTTAAGAAACAAAACAGGCAGAGCATATTCTGGTGGCTCTAATGACAGAACATTCCTTCAAATTAAAAAAGGTGCTTTACAAAAAGCCAATCGAAATCTTAAAAAAAATCAGTGCACTGCAAGATGACCATAAAAATTATGGTCATATGATGACCATAAAAAAGATGACCATCTCTCGACAAGTGAGAAGCCAGCTGACAGACTTCTGACAGCACTGTCCAGACACACACCAAAAATCAGACCCGGCTCATGAACCAAAACAGCTCCTGCTTTGAGATATTGCTTTCTAGTTGAAAAATAGCTTCCAAATTATCTTTCCTTACTTAAAAACCAAACCAAAACAATCAACTGTGCATGCATATTATCAATATGATGCTTTTGCCTCCTTTTCCTGTGTGTATGTGCGTGTCCTGTAACTGGTACATAGCTGACAGCACTGCAGACCTTGGCTTGCAGGTGCATCACCTTAGCCTCTGGCACACGAGTGAAATACACCACCCCACAATAACATTTCTCTTGTACAGGTATGACATCTAAAGTTATGAAAACTCATGACTAATCAAATGCTTGACAATATAAAACATCCGTCATTGCTGGACTCTAGTTCTTCTACCAGACAGGCATTATCTTGATTTACAAAGGAAGCTCACAAAAAATATTAAGATGCAATGTTATGTAAGTAATTGTAAGTTAAATGGGTTTGATCACTACAGCTTTACTGGACAAGAAAGAAACCAATCTGAAAACAGACAGGAACTTAAACTAAAGCAATAACTGAAGACTCTACAGTCTTTCTGAGTCTGGTGTGAACTGGTTGGAACTTAAAGGTGTTTCTAAGTCTGTGCATTGTTATTCAACTGCATGATACTTACCGACATAAACAGCTGTTAAACTAAGTCCCACTTGAAAATTATATTTAAATGAAGCACGCAAAATATGCATAGTAGCCTAAAAACTAATCCTTGGGTCATATTGTTATTATCCATATGGATTAAAAAGCAGTAACTTTCTATGGTTTTCAATACACATGACTGGGAGAATGCAAACACTAAAACATTAAATCACATGGCTGAGACTTGACTAAATACTTACTTTGTAAAATCTTTCTGACAGGCTAGAAGTTCTAAGAGAAAAAGTACACACGGTGGATGAAAACAGTGTGGCTGCCCAAGGGAGTCTAGGCACTGACGGATGGTCTTGAGCACTTCCATAATATTCTGCCCTTGGGATTTTCTCAAAGCAAGAACCTTCAAAACACTAAGAAAAGCAAAAAACGTCTATGAGGACTTCGAAACATTGTGTTTAAATTCACCCAAATAGAATCATAGAATCATAGAATAGTTAGGGTTGGAAAGGACCTTAAGATCACCCAGTTCCAACCCCCCTGCCATGG
>JARCZZ010011499.1:4514-20616 GCA_030323915.1 Brotogeris chrysoptera | reverse complement strand
CCCCCGCCCCGCCCTGCCCTGCCGCAGCGGCCGTCGGGGGGGCCGCGGCCGTGTCTGGCTGCGGGGGGGGGGGGGCAGCGCCGCGCTGAGGGGCCCGCCGGAAACCGGGATCTTCAGTGAGTGCTTTCCTCCTCTCCCGCAGCGGTGAGGGTGTCCCCACACCCGTCCGTAGGGAGCGGCCCCGAGCTGCCCCGGCACCGGGTCGGAGGGGTCGGTAACCGCTCATGAACCGCCAGCCCTAACGGGGTGAAGCGGCTGCGCCTGTGGGAGCCCGTGTCCCTGCTGAGGCCGTGCGCGGGGTTCCCCTGTGGACGTCATAGAACCGTAGAACGGTTTGGGTTGGAAGGGATCTTAAAGATCATGTAGTTCCAACCAGAAGCAGAATGTCAGGTGCAGCATGTAAATACAAACTCCGTCAAGTCATCTGCCGGTGCAACCCGTCCGGTAGGCAGGTGCCTCACCCTCTGGATGTGTCACACGGGGTTATGGCCGCTTTGCTCATGCTTCCGAGGGGACTGCGCCAGGGGACTCAGCTTCCCCGGCTTCTTGTGAGTGTCTCGGAGCACCAGCAGCAAGTGGCAGCATGAGAACCCCCAGTGTCCTACGGATCTGCGCCTTTCTTTGCAAGTAGTTGGGCCTTCTTTGTGGGTTGTGAGTTGTTGTTTGGAGTTAATCCTTCCCCAGATTAAAATAAATAAATAAATAAATCACAGTTTTTGTCAGTCTGTCCAAACATTCAAAGACATTTTCCCTAAGATTTTACAGGTTTGATTCCTGGGGTAGAGGGGAAAGACTTCAACTCTGAGGCTCTGTTACCTGATAGTGGGTTGACCTTGGCCAGCTGCCCAGCCATCTACTCGCTCACTGTCCCCCTCAACAGGACCAGTGGGGGGAAAGATGAAACAGCTTGTGGGTTGAAATAAAGACAAGGAGATAATTTACTGTTTACTGTCACAGGCAAAACAGACTTGCCTTGGGAAAATTAATTGTTTGCCAATTAAAAATAGTTTGGTGGTGAGAAACAAAGTCTAAATGGAGACACTTTCCCTGGGTCAACTTCACCCCTGCGTTTCCAACTCCTCTACCTCCCACCAGCATGCCTCAAACAGTGCAAAGAAGTTGGGGAATGGGGATTGCCATCAGTCTGTCCCTGCTCCTCTTTGCTGCTCCTTGCTCCTCACACTTTGCTCCAGCATGGGTCCTTCCATGGGCTGCAGTCCTTCAAGAAGTACTCCAGCATGGGCTTTCCGCAGGCTGCTGTCCCATCAGAAAATATCCACCCGCTCCATCATGGTGTTCTGTATGGGCTGCAGTGCGGGTACACGCTCCACTGCTGTCCTCTCCATGGGCTGCAGGGAAACCCTTGCTCCAGCACCTCCGCCCTCCATTTCTTTTCTGACCTTGGTGTTCACACTGTTGTTCCTCACTTGCACCCCTCACTCGCCCCTCTCACACTGCTATGTAGTGGTTTTGCCCTTTCTTAAGCATGTTTTCCTGGAGTGTGTCACTGGGTGGCTCAGCTGTGCCCTGTGGTGAGTCTGTTGGAGCTACCTGGAAGTGGCCGTGTCCAGTGTGGCGACTCCTGGTCTCCCCTCACAGAGGCCACACCTGCAGCCCCACTGCTGCCAGCACATAGCCGCCTACACCCAGTACATACCCACTTACACCACTTTGGAGCCCTTTCGTATGAAATAAAGTATGACACTCTTGCTGTAGAAGCAGAAGAGGAAGAAGAAAGGAGAAGCCCCGGAAAAGAAGTAGAGACGTGCCTTGCTGGTTGATCAGGCTGAAAGTCTTGCCCTGGGGACAGCAGAAAGGAGGAAGCAAGACCAACTGGCCAGAAACGGTTGAAAATGAAGGGGGTGGCTGACACCCCTTGTGGCATCAGCTGCACTGTGAAACCTTACGCCTGGGTAGGATTTGCTCTGAGATTTTGGTGCTGCAGATCAAGTCGACAGCTAAGCCAGCACTACCCCTGACAACACTAAGTGCAGCTTTACATCTCAGCTACCAGCTGGATTTACCCTATGAGCCACTCATCTGGGTTTCTCAGGCATCGGCTGGCTGGATCCCAGTCTTTCACTGTGTCCTCTGTGCACCAGCTCTTTCCATGGAGTGTCCAGTTAGGCCAGTTGGAGACAGTTGAAACTGCAGGGAGTCTGACACACCCTTAGCTCATGCTCTTTAAGTCTAACAGTCCTTCCAGACCACTGTATAACCTATACAATTATTTATTAGATTAGCAATGTTACTAATCTAATATACGCAGTCTTTTGGCAACCAGGCTCTTTTTCTGTACACCCATTAAAAATATATAGTATTTTTTGGTAGAAGGAATAAAGAAAACATTTGATACATTATTGTCAAAAGCAAACATATGAGTTATTTAATCTACGCAAACTGTAAAACTACCAGACCATTGTTACCTCACATTTATGGGTTATCTGTAGTAACAGAAGACTTCATAGTCCATGTGTGTAAAAAGACTTCTTCCCCTACTGAGATGCAGCTAGCTCTACAATGGAAATACCTCATCACTGATGTCAGTAGTGCCTCACCAAGGTATTTCAATGCAAGAAAATAAAGCGATTTGTACATTTCTAATGACCAGATGCAAATTTCTGAGTTGGGATTTTTCCATGCTGCTATTTGTCTTGCAAAACAATCAGTCCCATAAAAAAATACAGGATTTTTACATGGCTGCAGCTGATCAGGACAGTCTGTAGGTTTTATCTGTCTGTCTCAATACAGCCTCTCAAGCTCCAGTGTTTCTCCTGACGCCAAAGCACCAGGATATTTATTCCAGACCAAATTAACATGACTTGTGATCTGTAAGCACGACTTCTTAAAAAATTGCAAGCGCTTAGTTCAATCTTTCATTCTCTATTTTTATGCCAGCCAGACCCGACCCTCTTGGCTTCCAAGATTTGATACAATCATAGCCTGAAGTGTAATAATACAAGGTTGCGTAGTCACTACCAACCACTTACTTTAATTTCAACAAACTGCTGTAATTAGTGATTTACCTCGTGGGGATGTTGTGAAACGTACCTAATTACGGTCTAATACAGAGCTTTGTGATCCCCAGACAATAGTTTCTAGGTAACTGAAAAATAAAACATTTTCATTGTAAAGGTTCTATTCTAAAGGATTTGGTGAAAGAAGCTTGCTGTATCCATACTTTCCGGTTGTGTGCAGCTCACAAGGAGCCTTTCAGACCCCTGCTGTCCTTCCCAGGAGCACAGAGATTCTGTTCCAGCAGGAGAAAAGTCTCTCTCAGGCATTTGGGCAAAGCGTGTGCATGAGCTGTGTCATTGTGGAAGCTGGTTCTTATCCCCACACAGCTTTGTAGTGCCTCCTTCCCCTCAGGGAAGAAGGTCCTAACTCCCTTTCCTCCTCCTGTTGTTTGACATATTTGTGCATCCTTCCAAAGGCACAGGGATGAAGATGTTCTCAGTAAGCATCAGTATCTGGAAGTCTGCTCAAGTGCCAAACAGATAGCGTAAGGATGGGAGAGCTCACTGTGTGCACATCTGTACTTCTCCTAAATAAGGGCAGAACCAGGTTCACTCTGTGCTGTTTAGTGCTTGCCAAAACACACAAAGCCAAACTTTCACAACCTTCTTCATGAGATTCATTGTATTCTCTGCATGTCTCTTAGGGCTCTTGAAATCACATATTTGTGTCTTTTTTAAAGCAGGTTTTTAATCCTGTTTGTTACAGAGAGGATCTTGAAAATATCACTTCTAAGACATGAAAATCAAAACGACAAAATAATGTAAATATTTTCTAAAAGCTCATTTCATGCTTTCTACCAGGAATGGTTGTAAATCCTGAACTTGAGATCCTGGCAACTTATCTAGAGCTGGCATAAAGCTTCGAAAATGATTCCTAGTTAAGATTAGATTCACCTACACTCATACAAAATTGTGAATTACAGATGATACAAATTACACTGGACAGTGGCAATTCATAGATCGATCACAGGTCATAGAATAATCATAGAATGGTTTGGGTTGGAAAGGACATCAGATATTATCTAGTTCCAACAACCCTGCCGCGGGCAGGGACATGTTCCACTAGACCAGGTTGCTCAAAGCCTCATCCAGCCTGGCCTTGAACGCTGCCAAGGATTCACAGCTTCTTGGGGCATACTTCCCTACATAGTATTCAACAGAAAGGAAGGGAGGGTACTTTGCTGCTGAGTTCACTCTCTGAGGCTATTTGCTGATACACATTTAAGACAGAACTGTTACAGAAAGCACCCCTTGTCTCCAGCTGCTTATTTAAATCTCCAACCACCTATGCAGTGGCACAGCATTAATGTACAGACATGGTAAAATGTGTTGGGGAACTGATGAATGTGAAAACCAATCATTTCAATTAGACATCTACGCGTTTGAGTCTCATATAGACACACACTCTTTTTGCAGAGGCAGATGACAAATGTATTGAACACCATTTTCACACAGCGCTCAACACATGCTCTGGGATCACGCTGGCTTTTTTTTTTTGATGTCTGTAGCAGATTCTCCTGTGCTAGAGAGTCTCGCCAGACTGAACACCAACATAAGCTAGTCTGGAGCTTGAGACCAGGTAGAACAAATAATATGGCTAATTTTGTGATAAAATGTATTAGAATCTATTTTGCATTGCTGGTGGTGATCTTGGACTAATGTCCTCATGTTTTTTAAGCAATGTAAGGCTTTCTAGCACCTCCTTGCATATAGAACTTAGCCCTGATCACCACCACAATACTGTTGGTTAGCAAGGGAATGATTTTTTTGGTAGCTGTTCCCAGTATATAGTCTGTTAACTGTGATCTACGGCATTAATGCTGGGATTATTTAAGTGGGAACAGTGCATAAGTGTGCCTGTATCCCAAGCTGCTGTGAACTTACACCGTATGACAAAGAAAAGCACAAACACTAAAACTGAATAGTTCACATTTGCTTTGTTCAGAAATGACCTTCCACATATTCCTACTGTAAATCACCTTACCTGTAAGAAGTTACATCTTGTCCACACACCTTTTGCTGTTGCTGGTGCTTGGGGCAAAGGTGAGCAGAGTACTATGCAGTACATGAGATACAGACAGAGCGCACACTATTTAAAATAATTCTTAAAAAGGTACTACACAGAACTGCAAGTCATTCCAGAAGGGTGGTTTTTTTTCTTTTCTGGTAATCTAAATAGTTCAATAATTTTAAAAGGACATAAATTAAACATTTTTTTGCCAAATGAATGAATCATTTGAAAGTAGATCATAATATATTTTATCCTGTATAATTAAAGTATATATCCTAATATTAGCATAATAGACATCATAATGTATGATACAAACCCCAGATTAATTCTGAAATTTGCCGCAAGCCACCTCTGTGGAAGAAATTCTGTGGCTGAGAGGATCACAATGTGCTTAAGGGCTGCTAGTGTAGTGAGTGCACTTACTCAAATGGAGCACAATTAAGTTTTTGTCTATAAAGCACATTCTTGTTTAGTAATTACAGGTTCATAGATCTTACACAAGAGTCTGTATCCCAGATCCTTTCTGGTGATACGAAGACAGCTGCCACAACCAGGGTGTTGCTCAACATCCAGTTTGCCAGGAAAGCTGGTGTTTCACCTGAGCCTCTAGCTGAGGCAGACAGGTTCTTCAGTTTAATGTGAAATGAAAATGCAAGGTAATGACAACAAAGTTTATGGAGTGTATCTTTTGCAGTTTATGTTTAATAGTACAGCAATTCAGATAACAAGCTACAGTACTGATTCAGCGAGGCATATATGCATGTGCTAAACCCCACAGATTTCAGTGGGATTTAAGCAAGAGCAAAGAGTTAGGCAGGTAGTTAAAATTGAGATGAGCTTTAACAGCTTCCTGCATCATAGCCCAGCAGCCCTTACTTTCTTCCCTAAGTTTACAGGACTTTTTTCTTCTAAAGAGGCACTCCAGTTCCCTTTGTATCCTCATTAAAGTTGACATGATAATCTGCCAGCATTTGTTTCCAGTTACTTCCCTTTATCCAGGTCTCTAGTACTTGGGGTGCTCAGTGGAGCACTGTTCCAAACATGGGCTCTTAGAAAGTTTTGCTCTGTCCCGGAAAAAGGAAAAGAAAAGACAAAACCTCACTGAGTAAAGTTTGTTTGCTCTTACCACCTTACCAGATTTAGAGCCTAGATGACTTTTTGACTGTAGAAGGATACAGGTTTTCTTTGTTTTCTTACCTTGCTTAGTGTCTAACGTAGTATCAACCCTCTTTTATCATTAGTTTGAGCTGCTTCTGTGGCATGGGAGAGGAATTGCTGAGGCCTGGGGTAGACACTGCCCTCTACATTTGGCTGCGGCAGACCATCACAAACAGGTAGCTGGAGGTAGCAACATAATTAATTTGCTGTTGCACAAGTCATCAGAATTTGTCTATCTGAAGTCTTATTTTACATTGTGGCACAGTCCTCTTCCAATTTCAAGCTCTTAACATTGATTTTGTGGGGTGGCTATATCTATAGTGCCAACCTGCCATGCACATTGTCCTTGTGGGTGAGAACAGTAACTTCCTGGTGCTCCCAGGGAGACTGGCAGAGTGGGAAAAGCAGGATCTCCAAAAAAAATGTAGGAGACATCACCTACCTGGACCTCGGTGGAATCAGGGGCTGCAGCAGTGATGGGTTCTGCTTACATTAACTTCAGGGAATTACATTGTAACTGAACAATCCCCACACAGGTCAAGATTCTTATCAAACTTCATCAGCATCTTGATGATCCAGTGAATCATATCTAAACTACTCATTTAAATATTCAGTGTTAACTGTAAAAACGTCTTGCTTTTAAAGCAAACAAACACAGGATTCCATTTGTTTTGCCTTTTCTTCCCTTTCTGTCTTTCAGCAGAATGTGCAATAAACATTCTATACACTGGTTTTGGAAATACTGCTGTCACTGTAAGACTCTGAGGAATCAATTAGTTAAACTGTTGATAACATAAAATAACAAGGGATTCTGCAGAGACAGCAGATGGAAAGAAAATAATAAAGAAGTAATTATTATTCGTGAGAGCTTAAACTCAAAAGCTTGCTTGCATGTTTGGAAGACTCATTGCACTAAGACTGGTTTTCAAATAATGTGGTTTGTACTGAAGGAGCAAAAATGTTCAGGTTAGAAGTCAATTGAAATGGTCAGAGAGGAACTGGGGTGGAATGAAAGACATATTCTCTTGCAAACCAGACCTATTCACCAGAGAGAAGTATGAATTAGACAAATGTGACATGTGGAAAAACCTTCCTCTGAGTCCAGACAGATAGAAATACAGATTTTAATACTGTAAGGTGAAATGCCAAAGGAATTCCATGATCATATACAGGGGTAAGTACAGTCCATACAACCTACAGTTTAGGCATATCAATCTTGACTTATATGTCAAGAGAAGGGAAGCACAGCCATGTCATGTGAATCTGGAGCAGAGCTGGCTGGTGAGCAATGCGAAAATGGGAAACGTCTTTTGAGTTAAGGCAAATGAAGTCTCTTCTCATTTGACCCCGGACTGTTTTGATGAATTTCAGTCCCTCTCTTTCCAGGAACTCAGGAGTTATTCAAACTGCAGTAACCTCTCTAAAAATTTTTCAGCGAGAGAGGCATTGGGACAAAGCCAAATAAATAAAAAGGAACCAAAATGCATAATGATGGCTCACTTTGGGACTCTTGCTTTACTCTGTTCAGACCTATTCAGCAGGATCTGTGCCCCAACAGAACAGTCTATTTGTCTCTGGTTTTAATCAGAAAAGGGAAAATATCTCCTCTGCTTTTGTAAGTGGCTGCACATCTTCAGTGCAGTTCACAGCAGTCACTGGGGTCTACTGCTATCAAACAAACTAGATCTGAGGGTAAGTTTCCTTAGCCCTACCGTAGGAGGTCTACTAGTGTATTTCTGAGTTTGTCACCTAGAGCAATCTCTTTGTAGGCAGTGGAAAGAAAGCTTTAGGATGGCAGATCATCTCAGATAAGCACTTTTGGATAGTAGCTAGCCCAACCTATCTCAACTGTCTGTTTTTCTCTGTTAAATATAAAGTCAACAAAGAGTGATGAACACAATAGACAGACATCAAAACTTCTGCTATTTAAAATTGACCTTCCAAAGCTATTTTAGGTAAATCACACTTTTTCTTGCAGAACTGTTTATCACTGATTATTTCCAGCAGTTCTCTTCATGTTATAGGTGCTTTACATAAATAAAACCATTCTCCATGCCAGAAAAGGCTTACATCTGGGAAGCAACTAAGCCAAATCACCTCACACACATTAAAGAGGTGTCTGCTACAGCAAATCAGCTTTAAACAACTGCCTAAATTTTACTCATGTTAATTATGAAGGTGAGGTATATCCTGAAAGAAATCCATTACAAGTCTCATTCAGGCATACAAAAAGAGGCTCCAATTTAAATACTTTTGTAAGATAAGGCAAACACAATGTTAATTTCATGGATTAAACTGGACTGTGGTCAATTTTTTATATTGCTTGTTTAAAATTATTTAATTTTAAAATAATTTGCTTTGAAGTTGTTCTTTCTATTTCACAGCTATTTCCACACCAAAGGACCAAAGAACAAAGAATAGCAAATGACAATCAAATAATTAGGAAACATCAAAAATACAGCCAGGTGTCATGAATGTAAAAGAAATGCACTAAAGAAAGGTCCCAAACCCCAGACTGTGAGCAAAACCAAACCAAACAGCCAAACAAAAATGTGAGCATAATGAGCAATTATGTAAAAAATAATAGAAATAGATGTTAAAAAATAAAATAAAAAAAAAAGAGCAATTGCACTTGGTCAAAATGTCTATGCATATCGCTCAGTTGTGGCAGGGCACTCAAATACTTCCCACTGATGGGAAACTTGTCCGTCTCAGACTGTCCTGCAACCTGCTTGCTGGCTGTCCTGCGGAGAGCCTGCACCAGCAATTCCTCCTGAGAACACTGGTCATCTCCTACCGGTCCTGTGGGAAAGACTGCTTTCCTAATCACATGGTCATGTTCAATGCTTTCTGTTGCCCTGTTTGTTGCCGTTTCCACTTCACCTCTGTGTCAGTAGCTTCTTTCTAGCGGCCCTGGTCCTACCTCTCCTTGCTACCAGAGTTAGTATCCCAGGCAGCAGATCATTCCTGGCCTCCTTCTCCTGCTGTTGGGACCTTGGACCCTCTAAGGGGATTGTCAGCAATGACAGCTTCACCTCTTCAAGGGAATAGGACTCACAAACCCAGGGAAACAGAACATTATTCTTTTGCTGATATTAAAAGAAAATGTTCTCTCCTCTTTGACTTTCTAAGTCACTGCAGAGAAGACTGACAATTTTATATCCCGGTTTTCACTGCTGTCCCTTCTTGCGCTGGTGTTGCTGGGGTTTTTATTTGTCTACGTGAAGACAATAGCGAGTGTGCTGGTTTTGGCTGGGGTACTGTTCATTTCCTTCATGGTATGGGGCTATAATTTGGATTTGTGCTGGAAACAGTGTTGAAGACACAGGGATGTTTTTGTTACTGCTGAGCAGTGCTTACACAGAGTCAAGGCTCTTTCTGCTCCTCACCCCACCAGCGAGTAGGCGAAAGGTGCACAAGGATTTGGGAGGGGGCACACTGGGACAGCTGACCCCAACTGACTCAAGGGATATTCCATACCATGACGTGATGCTCAGCACATAAAACTGGGGGGAGAAGGAATCGGGGACATTTGGAGTGATGGCGTTTGTCTTCCCAAGTAACGTGTGATGAAGCCCTGCTTTCCTGGGGACACCTAAACACCTGCCTGCCCATGGGGATCAGTGAATGAATTTCTTATTTTGCCTTGCATGTGTGCATGGCTTTTGCTTTACCTCTTAAACTGTCTTTATCTCAACACGAGTTTTCTCATTTTTACCCACTTTTACCGCTTTTATGATGGACTAAACCATGATAGCAGGAAAGATTAATAATCGTGTGCGATTAGTTGCCAATGAAAACATTGCTGCAACACATTTGCTCTCCTCTTTGGTATTTCTACTGAATTAAAAACTTTACTCAATCTGATCCTGGCAGTGGGACAAAATTTGGGGTGCAGTAATGCTGGCAGTAAGGTGGGGTGCAGCAGCATAGAACTAGCACGTGTTATGGTTCCTCTTTAACCTTGGCATTTCCCCAATCATCTCAGACTGGCACAAGTGACTGACAGTGCCTTGGGCTTAATACCACTAGAGGTCATGCAATGTACTTATTATCTAAGCTGCTTTTGAAAAATGCTCTAATACTCCACAACTAGTGGATGTATTTGTACTGACTGTAGTTCCAGACACTGCTTTGACCTCTAGATGTCCCCACTTTGTATGCGTATAAACAACCACGCCAAAATAAGTCACCCCATCTATTCTGTTGTCCGAGCTTGGGATTTATCCTGAATTGTACACAAGTGCGAAAGGATGAGGAATTGGAAATATGCAAATAATGTTAGCATGAAAAAAGCCTGCTTTATAGATTGAAATATCTTATCCACTAAAATAAGGAACAAACAGTGAAAGACAGTGTGGTATAACATCAAATCTTTCGTAACAATAGCATGAGTGGCGGCTTGTGTCTGACCTGGCTATGGTGATGCTGATTCCACTAATGTATCTGCCTTGGACTTCTCCTATCTTGGGGGCACAGCTTGAGATAATATTGATTACATCTTGAAGTAGCTGACAACTGCTCTCCCTTTTTTGATTGCAAGCCTTTGGTGTCTTTCTCCTCTTTGCCTTTGGCCACTAACACCCTTATCTGTACCACCCACATCCAGGTATACCTGGAATAGGCATGCTTTTAGGGTCCTGTCAGACTTCACATCCTGTCACAACTTGCACCAGTCCTACTTTTCCATGAGATGCAGATCTGTTGTGAGTGGGCTCAACTGTTGGACCCAGCATGTTTTCCCTTAGAGCGTGCTACTGGTATTAGCCAGGGTCCATCAGCAGCTAAAGCTTGTCCAAGAGCACTGCCCTCTGCTTATTCTTATTAAAAACCAACCAACTCCCAGCACTGACATCACCTGCTTTGTTCCGTACTGTTGTCTGACTCTTCTTTCAGCTAGGCAGCCCTTTCTGCCTCCCTGATTAGGGTTCTCCCAAGTTGTGGGGAACTGGCAGCTTGTGTAGCCTTTTGAAATACATGTCTCCAAATTTCCTACACAATTTGGCAGATCCTGCAAAATGAGAGCAGTAACACTCAATCAGTTATTTAGTTTCCACAGTAATATGAATTTACAATTACATTGTTCTCATCCTTTTGACGGACCATTTTCCTAGACTTTTGCCAGTCTGGAAAAACTCTGGAGGTAAGTATTGTTACTGAACTAGATATTACATTCATAATCTCATCATTGATAACCTAATCTCCTTTTATCATACACTGATAATCTCATCATTGTCTATAAATACCTGAAGTTAAGGTCTAAAGAGGACAAAGCCAGGCTCTTTGATACTCTGTGGTAGGACCAGGGGCAAAGAGCAAAAACTGAAACATAGGAGGTTCCCTTTGAACATCAGGAAACCTTTTTCACTGTGAGGGTGACTGAGCACTGCACAGGCTGCCCGATGGAGACTGTGGAGTCTCCATTGCTAGAGATGTTTAAAAGCTTTTCGGACATGGTCCTCAACAGCTGACTCTAGGCGGCCCTGCTTGAGAAGGGGAGTTGGACCAGATGATCCCCAGAGGTCCCTTCCAACCTCATCCATCCTGTGGTTACTGGCCAGTTAACTGACATTGTCGCTCTCTTCATAAATTATTTATTATCTATGCAGGAGGTTGCTTAGATTATACAAATTGACTTTATTAATATATTGCTAATAATTCAGCCCTTTCAGCAGAAGAAGTGTCTATGGAAATATGGCAGGCAAGTTACACCTTCTTGACAAACCACTAGGCTTCTTTCAAAGCTATGGAGCAGTGTCCAGCATGATGGGAGCCATTTATCATCCAAGCCTTCTTCTCTGTGTATGTTTTAGGATCTAATATTTGTAGGAGAGATTTGTTTTCCTGCAGAAGAAAATAGAACTTTCCTGATTTTTTTTTCCCCATGACAAGAGCAAAAATAAGTACTTCCAGACACTAGCAAGATAGATTTAACCTTTTTCTGTCATATATCTAGCCATGCCTCTGGGCTGCCTAATTCAGATGAAGCCTTAGCATAACTTCACTTATAATGATTCACTTTCTAGCCTATGGAATGCCTACAGGAATAGCATATTGAGTGTAATCAGGATTCAATCAGACATAATTTTCACTTTCTGTTACTCTATCAAGAAGAGATCTGCAGGCTTTTCCAGGGCAGCTTTGTCAAAAGATTTGGAATAATAGGGAAAACACAGAATAGAAATATTTTATAAAAAATTTGATGCCACAACACCGTACCCACATTTTACCCAATCTTTCCTCCTTTGTACTTTAGAACTACATTAAAAGAAACCTTCCATAGGCCCTCTTTCTGGTAGTGGCCACCTGAGAGCTGGCAGTGGCAGAGCACCCATGTGCATGACTGCAGTTTCAAATGATGTTCACATACTCCTCATAGGGCTAGACAAGATTTATCTTGTGCAGGAGGTCGAATTATAATTCATGTGCCTCAAACCAAGGCTCACTTGCTGAGAACTTTTTCAGATTCTTCTTGCACAAGTTGAGCAGCGGCACTCAGATATGCACTTGTTTAAATATTCATGGGGAATGTGGTGGGGAGTGATGAGTGATGAGAACAGTGATCACTTAGCTGCTTCTTTGAGCAATCATAGCATTGAAAGTCATAACCACGATTTGCACCTGCAAAGAGTAATGAACAGCCACCTTCTGAGGAATAAGAGAAAACCTGCTTTGTCCCTTGTAGAATGACACTTCCTGATATCACATACAGCTAGAAAGGGAAAGCAATATGCTTGGGTATGAGGGAGATGGCAGAGCACCCTTCTGTAGATAACATTTCTAGTCCTATCCCTCTCAGACACTTCAGAAGTCTACCATGACATAAAAGCTGTAAGAGATGGCTGTGCAGCAGGTGACTTTGCACTTTGGAAATAGCACAGAGCAGCTTTTACTCTAGCTAGCTTTATGTTTAGCAGAAAGGCTACTGTTGATTTCTGCATTTGCGCTGATAGAAAATGGAAGTTCTGAGATTTTCTTGGATATACGACACCTCTGCAGAACTGGTACTAACAGAGAAATATGTCACAATTGCTGACACTTCCAACAAACTGGGGATTCAAGCAAATTTGTTTTTACAGTAAAAATATTACATGTCCTTCATAATTTTACTGCAGAAGACTTAGTTGTCTTTAAACTCACATTTGCACAGGGCATGTTTTGTGGGATCCCAGGGTGTAAGGCTATCTGACATGAACATGGGAGGGTAGCCCACAAGGTGATCCCACTATTGCTGGAAGCTCGCTACCAGTTCAAAATGGGTTACCATTTTAAAACACAGTGATGGGACATTTTGGCTTAAAAGGGAAGGAAGGAGAAAGACAGGGAGATGGTAAGGAGAGCAGCTGACATTTTAGCTGCTGTGCAAGGTTGACCTGTCTGCTAATCAACTTGCTACTGCATTCCAGATTAATGTGCTAGAAAATCTGAGCATTCAAGAGAAGCTGCATAAACATGTCACATATTAAGATAAGGATTTGTTTGATTTTCAAGTCTGTTATAAGCACAAGCAGCTGTGAGGTCTTTCCCTATCAGAACCAGTCCTACAACAGCATGTTAGATCAATGAAAATCTCAAAACTGTTGCTTTCATCAGCACAAAGGGTCAGTCTCAACAGACGTGTGTGATACAGAAAAGGTCTTGATAGAGTGCAAGCTCTTCAGTGTTACTGACAAGGCATGGACAGTGTTACTGCCGATAGCTCAGAGGCAGAGAAAGGCTTGAAAATAGGACCTTGGATTTGCCTCACATGACATTAGTCAGCTCTGGGAAAAAGAATAAACCTCAGGTATGTATCAGTTCATGTGGCAACGATGGCTTCCATAACAAAGGAAATTATAAAAATGTTGAGTAGACTATTTGATGGTGATTCTGGCAGGATTAACTTTTTAATAAGAGAAGGCTGGTGGGCAAAAAGGAATAGGGTGGGCTGATCCATATCTTTCTCTATGGTGTGTTGATCAGGCTAATGTGAGTCAACCCTGTGGGTCAATCATCAACTCTATGCAAATACACATGTTTATTAGCATGTAATACCAAAATCCTCCTGCATCCCTCCAGGTATGGCTGAACTTCGTTGAATGGCTAACTTCTGTCCTTTGCTTCAATGCCATCTCATAGTGTTAGTTTTAAGCCTTTGATAGCTCTGTTGTGGTCTCACTTGGACATTGCCTTCCATCTCCCTGAGCACACCTCATTGTTTCCGTCTCAAGTATGCCCTTTCAAACAGTGAGCGGACCAAAGACTGCTGCCTGGGACCAGACAAAAAGTAGCAAATGGGATGAAAGCGGGAATAGAACAAAATGATAATTTTGCTCAGCAGCCAGGCTGACTTCTGCAGCATACGTGGTAGCTGCTAGGCAAAGGTAACATCCGGGTTCCACCTGTAGAGAGCATGAAGGAGGTTTAGGGCAAAACAGCTTGAGAAACCAGGTGGAGGCTGGGAGAAAAAGTTCAGAGCACAAACTAACGACAGGGCTATTACAGTGACAGAGCTACCCCTGAAGGTGAAATCACTGATGTTCCTAATGGACTGAAAATGCTACAGCGACCTGCTAGCTACACAGCTGTAAGGAACTGGGCTGTGCGAACACAGCTCTCTTACAAGGATTCAGCCTGGTTCACAGTGATGTAGAGACAAGCTTGAATTGTTAGCTTTTTCTTATTTGATATCATATGCTCCAGGTGATCCTGCTTAAATGAGTTAAACTCTCCATACAACATGGTACTGATCCATGGGCGTAAAAGAGGCAGCAAAATTTTGCCTGTATGAATCAAACACACTGTGCATACCAAATACCCTGGCAACAACACATTAGACAGAACAGCTGAGCACAACTGATAAACTTTGATGCCCTAGACGGACAGAAATGATTATACTCCCACCACCAGTTTGTATGCATTTTACTTACATCCACATAGTCCAAAATAAGGACAAGTTGTGCCCAATTTTGTGCACAACAATGGTGAAAAGATAAATATATATATATTTAATTCAGGAAGATTTCAAGATGGCATCTACTGAAGTATTGATTTCAGTGGAAGTGTTGTTCATATAAAGTGATGCCTGTGCAGAGACTACAGGGGCAAGGCAGCAGTGAAAGCACCAAGAAGTGCGAATGGAGAAGTTTAAAGCTTGATGGTCACACTGACACCTGAAACACTCCACAGTGTAGATCAGCAAAAAAAAAAAAAGTAAAACTGGGCTATTATGCTTAACTATTGAAAGAATTGCCTGGATGTTCCTCACTGTTGCTGGAGAGCAACAGGCACAGCACAATGAACTGTGCGAATGTTGAAGGCTAAAACAGAGGATACTGGTGGAAGACTTTGCCAAAAGTAATGTAAGACCTTGACTGTGGCTCAGCAGAGAGGTAGATGAAATTACAATACACATGAAAATTGTCTTTCTAAAAAGAGCCACCATACACTTAGTGATTTTACCCAGCACTATGCAGCGCACAATAAAAACAGAAAAGAGCCTGTTACTGCCAAGTTGCTTTTTATTTTACAACTTTATCAGCATTACACATACTTAGCACCGTACTGCATACCTGTAGTCTGCTGTGAGGCCTGTAGGTTTTATATTGTAAAGATATGCATTATATTGTATGTAGTTGTATATTCTGACAATACACCATGAAGATTTGGTGGTATAATGCTCTCATTATGTTATTGTCCTGGTTTAAGCCCAGCCATAAATCAGACACACAGTCATTAGCTCCCCCTTACCCGCCCCTTCCTCCTCCCCCAGCTCCTGGAGGGATGGGGAGGAGAATCGAAAGAATGTAACTCCCATGGGTTGATATAAGAACAGTCCAGTAACTAAGGCGTAACACAAATGACTGCTGCTACCACCAATAATAATAATGATAAGGGAAATAACAAGGGAAGAGAATACAACCGCTCACCACCCGCC
>JARCZZ010011498.1:32500-40870 GCA_030323915.1 Brotogeris chrysoptera | reverse complement strand
GCTGAAAGTCAAAACCACAGCACTGCACCAGCTACTAAGAAGGAGAAAAATGACTGCTACTGCTGAACCCAGGACAAGCATGACTTTCTAAGGAAAATAAGTGACTTGATCCTCGGAACATTTTGTTAGAGATCTTTGAAATCTGATTCATGGTAGCACTGAAGCAAGTTATTTCCCTTAAATGAAACTCAACTTCACAGCCATTTCATCCATGGCTTTACAAGGAGTGTGTGTGAGTAGGAGCCTGCCCAGTAATATATTTGATGACCAGTAAGTGCACGTATGTTTTCACTTTTTTCTTCAAAAGAACAAAAAAAAGATATGTAATATTTTAAATCAAATATGGTAAGTGCCACACTCGAGTTTTTAATCCTTTAAGTAAACTTAAGCCCTGAGAACTATAAAGGTTTCATAGCAGCTACAATATTTGCATTTGCAAAAGAGCATCCAGCTTCCTTCTCTTCATGTTTTTCCACATCAGGCTTTCAGTTTTCTTGAATGGTGAGTTCATATCACATTTAAAACTCTCAGAAAGTTTATTTATAGTGGAATACTGGTTTCACAATGATGAATGATGACTGCAAAGCATGTCTGTGAAGACCCTGCTCCAATGCCATTGCAATCTAAGATGGCGATAGGGAAAGCAATTTCAGTGTAACTCTATGGAGACCCCATTACCAGACCATTACAGCCGCAGACTAATTGAAGAGCAGGAACATACAGAGCCTTCCCTTTGGTGACACAGTTACAATGTGATATTAATCTGTCACAATAATTTCAGTGCAAGGCATCTTTTTGCCATTATTAATAATAGACAGCAATATTTTATACTTCCTTGTACACATAGTCCCACTGAACTGGAATGGGACTCCTTGTTGTACACAATCAGACCTGACATTGTATAAGGCTATAGGCAGAATTACAGAGGTCAAAGGCTACTTTATGTGAAAAATGAGACACTGCAGAGGCCTGCAGTGTCTTCCTCTGAGCCTGCACATTGTACTAAATCTTACAATTTTAAAATTTAAGTGAGAAAAAGGTAAGCATAAATGCAAATTTTCAGTGCCTTAATGGGAACAGCACAGTGCTGCACCTGAAAATCTCCAACTTCAACCACAGAAGTCTATAAAATCCACCTTAATTTAAAGCTCAGGCCTGTGTGTACATGTATTAATTGCACTTTATATCTTTGTTAAGAAGCATGCTGTCAAGGCAGCTTGTATATCAGGAGAGTGGCCTGGGCCAGTTGCACCATATTTTCAAAGCCATTTAGGTACGAAAGAATGCAGATGGTTACCTGGATCCCACTTAATATTTGGTCCATTTAAGCTGAATGAAATATACTGCAGCAGCTTGTGCTCTGGTGGCAGAGCATTGCAAGTGCTAGGTGGAAGAGAGGAACTGACAGTAAAACATAGCTCTAGCCTCAGAAGAGACAATTGTCAAATGGAAGCAAAAATACCTTGAAAAATTCTGTAAATGCATCTGCTGGGGTTTGTTATTTTTGAATGGTAAAATCCATACTTAGTTTCATCACGCAGGTCTAGCCCCTTTACTCTTCTAAACCAAGGTACCGTCAATGATTTCAGAGTCATTTTATTTGCAATACTATTCTCATATATATTTTTTCCGGATACTTACCTAACTGCATTATAATTTGTAAGGTTATAATTTGTAAGGACTGTGCAGTGTGTAATATTCAATGTACATACTCTATATATTTGCTCTTCTGTCTTTTGAAGAAATCCCACTCCAGGAGCAGCATCGTAAACAAGATAAGTTGGTGGCAAATTCCACTGTCTTCTATAGGGACTTTAACAGGTTTAGTCATAGTGCTTGTAACAACCTGCTTTTCGCTGATTTTATTTTTCCAACTTGTCAGTCTTTTCTTTCAGGTAATGGAATTGTCCATTCTGCTTTGCTTTCATCTGTATTTATTTTGTCTCTTTTCTTCACTGAAAAGCATGGAGCAACTCCTTCAAAAGGCTAATAATTTTGTTTCCTTAACTGCTGATTTACACTTTACCTGCCACAACCCCTAGATAGCTTTCTGGGTGCTAGATGGGCTAGGTGGAGGTCTTTTCTCAATACTTTGAGATCCACCTCTCTTGTCATTGTGGAATAAAAAGTTTCAGAAGCTATGACATTTTTTCCCCACTCCTCCTTGCTTGGACATTAATGACAAAACTTTGATTGCCTTCAAATGGTGAAAGCAATGGATGGCAACAGTAAGCAGTCATAAAGAATGAGAAGGTGGTTTTATTAGAGAATGGAATTGTTCCCTCTTTTAAGACTTAAAATTCTCCTGGTTGCTTTCTTTACCGAAAAATCAATGTCCTTGTAGCTCCCAAAAAGAGTAGCCAGCACAGAGCAATGTGGAGGTTCTGTGTACACTTTTATTCACCCTAATCCAGACAGCATTTCTCTTTTGCTGTAGGCATTAAACATTAATAATATGTTATTGTAAAGGGGAGAGTTGAATTGACTTTTTCACACAAAGAATCGTGTCCTAAAAGTCTGTGTAGTGTCAGCTCTGCTTTTGCTTTCCTAGCTTCACTTTCTTTCTATGCCTTCGGTTTGTTTCTGTTACTTTCTAGTGCAAAGCAACTATTACTATTATTTTTAAATAAATGTTTTTAGTGCCTAAAAATGCTGTGGGATTGATGGCTCTGAGGCTGTCCTGTCCCTGTAGTAAGGGTAACAAAATGTTCAGCAGTTCAAGCTCCTTGTTGCTCAGGTTCCTCAAGTTTTTCACATTCCTTTTTATCTAGGTATATCAACGTATCTTAAACATAATTTGGAAGAAGCTACTGTAGGACAATAAGACCTCCATGCGGTCTCCTTGGGTTGCAATTTTTCATCGCTCCTCAAGACCTTGAACAAACATATCATTAACATTTTTTATGTTTGAGTTTAAAGGAGGGGCATGCTGCTGAAACGAAACTAATTAGAATTTACAGAACTCCCTTAATTAAAGTGTCCCAAGTGTCCCAGCAGCAACTGAGGACCCGGCTTAGACTGCAAGCACTAGAAAACAAAATCTGGGTCAAGCTTGGGTTTTGTACACTACTTTGTTGCTTTACTGAAATTTAATAGACTTTTTGTTTTCCCCATTCTTGATTTTCACATTGTTGACAATGAAGGTTGTCTTACACTTCCTTGTAGCATCATTTAGTGTATAACACAACAGAAAGAGAAAATGAGTGCCTATTTGAAATAGTGGATTGCAGAGGGAAAAAATATTTTCTTTTCTCAGCCATTTCTTTCCTCCTTTGCTTATAGCAATCATGTTATTGTGGCAGAATCAGGTATTTAATATTTTTTCCAGATGCAAATACTAAGAAGGAACAGAAATATTTTGTATTGGATTGCACCATTACTAATACAGTTCATCATTTTAATTTAGATGTGGATCTCTGCATTCTTATCAACCTTGAGAGATTCTGGGCCAAATAGTCAGCAAGCTGCCTCTGCCTTTGGCCCAACTCAGGCCTTAGCTTTGACTGCTCTGTCACTAAACTGATTAACAATAGCTGATGATTTGGTCTGCTATTCTTCCTTCGAGTAAACTCTGTCCCTTGGGGCTTGACTTGTGATGCCAGAGAGCTCCCTCAAGTGCCACTGACTTCTTGGAAAGCTGAAGTCACTCACTATTTTACACAATCCAGTCTCTGGTCCTTGTCTTTTCTACGTTTAAATTGCTTTTTATGTCTAATTCTGATTTCTAGTTAGGCTTTCTTTTGCTAACATGGAAGCATTTCAGTCTTACTTGCCAAAGCAATCTGTAGTAGTAACAAACACTCTTATGAAAAGGTTTTGTAAATTTTTGAATTCCAGTGTATATATAATTTAGCATCATTTTCTTTTTTTTGTTGTTTAGATACATCCATTATATATCTATATCTACTTAAAATTCAATAACATTTATTCTGAGAAGGAGGGAGCCAGATGCTAAGTTGAACAAAAAAAAATAAATCAAATAAAGATTTAATTAGCAGAGGAAAAAATTCAGGGAAAATAACCTTCTGGAAAATAGCAAAATCAGAAAAAGTGTAACAGCATTCTAATATGTTAGTATACTACCAGTCTTATATTTATATTCTGTATGTACTTTTATAGCCAGCCACACAAAGCTTGTGTGCTGCAATTAGCATCTTTGCTGTAGTGAATTGTCATGTTCTAGCACTGCTAATGAACATGGAGAAGGTGTACCTGCTGTAAACCATTGCTGAGGAAAAAAACCCCCACCCTTTAGTATTACTATTAGAACAATTTTTTCTTATTATTTCTCCCCCCTCCCCCCTTTTTTCCCCCTTTTTTATTTTTTTTTTCTTTTTTCTTTCTTTGGGAAAAACCTCTATTATTACCTGTGGTAGGCTCTGAACACTAGCATGCTATTTTGTTGATTGCGCTGCCCTCAAACGCTGCACATTTGAATCCCATTTGTAGCAGTGATGCCAGTTCTGGGATTCAAAGTCTGAGCCTTTTAGGGTTACAGCCCTGCTGCTGCTTCTGTGTGAGTGGAAGCGTCTAACACCACCGGCATCAGAGACTAGGGCTGATAAAGAGACAAGGTGTTCTAAAGAGAGCACACATGGAATTTCACACACACACACACACACACACACACACACACACACCCCCTTTCTGTTTTTCTTACCAGAAAGATAAAGGAGATAAGAGTAGGTTGATATTTGACGAAGTGGTTTTATTCAGAGGAGTGCTATCATCTTTATGTCCTTTTTGAAAACGCACCCACAGTGTCTGAATTCCCGTTAATGCAAAGTTCAGATAAAGCTGATGAAAAGCAGCTGCCATCTTGATAGTTGCCATGGCAGATGGCATCAGCCTTTATGCTTTTATCAGTATTAGTATCAGAACACACTCTGTGTTCCAAGCTGAGATAAAAATCATTGAAGCTGTACCTGGAATAGGCAGATCAACACTGCAGGTCCCACACAGTTTTGAATCTTTTTAGAACAGTCTGCATAAAAGCTAGAGACAACACATTCTTGTTATTCATTAGTTCAGCAATGCTGATGGTATTTTGTAAACTTCACAGATGAAGCAGCCTTTCTAAAGAGCTGCCGCCTCCCTTCCTCCTTCCCTCCCACCCCCAGGAATGCTCAGGCTTTGAAAAGAAAAAACACAGAGACACACACAAGAAACACTCTACAGTAAGTGGACAATGGACAGAACAGTGGCATTCCTTCTTGATTAACCTACTGCATTTTGCACAAAACCCCCATCAACCTGTTGTGAATAATGGTATTAAGGATAGGTCCATAGGAAGGGGCATAATGATTACTGCTGGGTCGTGAAGATGCAGTGGGAAAGGGGCTTGTGCTGGTTTGTCACACTGATATTGTGAATCTTGCCTGGGAAGTCTCCCCCAGTTTACTTGCTCTGGAGCCCCACATTGACCTGGCAGCCTTTTCATCTCTCCAAGTGCATCCCAGAGCCTGCACAGCCCCTCATTTTCTGGCTCCACCTTGTGATACGTGCCCCATCAGGAAAAGTGACTTACACACTGTTAAAGCTTCAAGGATAGCTCTTTAGTGCAGGTTTCAAATTGTATTGACAAATCTCCCCATCCCCTTTCCCCCTCTTCCCCTCCCCAACTCTCCTTATAGCTATGCATATAGCTATTTTTGGTAACATTGTTGCTTGATAAATAGAGGGGTTGTGAGATCTCAAGTTATTATGCAAGTGTTAGCGACACAGGCTGGTAAACCATTTGGCTGTTGCATCGGTGCTGAAATGAATAATAGCAAATGGGAGGAGGGCATGGGAGTTATTTTAAATGACACATATATATTTAAATATAGCCTTAAAATAATGTTAAAGGTTTAGAGCCATTACAGGCTCTTGTGCCAACTTGCAAACTCTTCCAGAATTGATTTCAAAATTTGCTGTTCTTTCTCTGATGGTTGACAGGGAGATAAGGAGGGTCCTTCTGGGCTACCTCTGCCTGGAACAGAGAGGTGGTGGAAATGGTCCTCTCTGTGCCTTTATACAGGGGACTCCCATTTTTGCACCCACATCTGAAGTACACATTTCCTTCAAACTATTTGGTACAGAGTTATTGAGCCAGTGTCATATCTTAAACAGACATTTCTGGGTGACTCTGCACAGTTCTACACCTCTGTGCTTAATAAGGTCAATGCCAGGAACAAGCTCATTCTGCCCCAGGTTTGAGAAGCTTTTTGTGCCTTAATTTTGGGTAGGTCTTGGAAAAACTCAAGGTCCAATAGGGGCTTTGGATTTCAAATGCCTGTGGGATGGTCATCAAAGTTAGTTGAATTAGTTGAGTGACTACCCAAGTGAAAATACAAAGTAGAAATGAATAAATGGATTAGGATAAAAGGAGAACTGCCATAGAACAAAGCTTAGGAATCCTCAAAACCAAGTATAAATAACACCCCCCCTTTTTATTTTAAATTTAATTTTAAATGAAAAATTAAAAGTGTTCAGTGGAAAGTCTTCACCCTTCACCTAGGACTAAAATGAAGCTACGTAGTATGGAGATGCAGGCTGGAGGAGGGATAAAATGGCAGATGTACAATTTACTTGGACAGGGCCACCACTGTGCTCCTAAATGCACCTGTAAAATGGAAATTACTTAGCATCCAGGAGCCCGGCCCAAAGACTTTGAAAGCAGTGGTGCCTTTACACAGAATTAAATGAGTTTTCAGGGAGGCTCTATGAACATGACAAGGAGCAATAGGTGAATGCAAAACAATGGAGGAGTATCAGGTAACAGAGAAATTATCATTAGCATAATAGATAGAAGTCACCACAAAAACTACTGTCGGGTGCTTTATCAGCATCACAACATAAGTGAGTCTCAAGGCAAGAACTATGCAGACTTTGTGAGACACTTCTCTGAAACCTAAGGGGCAATCTGCTAAAAAGCATGAAGGTATTTCCAGGAAACTTGATTTGATGAGGAATAAGAGCTGCCATCACTGGCAGTGACAAGGTGAGAATATATGAGTTGATGCAGAAGAAAAGATAGTCTGTGGGGGATCCATAGGCATGAGGGGCCTTAAAAGTTTAATAGCTCTGCTGTGGTAGAAAAGCGGGTAGCCAATGATGGGATGAAGACAGGCAGGAATGTGCTTAAATTAAGAGCCAGAAACAAGTAGAAAGTTTGCCCAGTTTTAAAATGGAACTGGGGACAAATGGAGCAAATGATCTTGATTCAAATCAAAAAAGCAGGAACTGGGAAACACATGACTTCATTGCAGCTTGGGCTGTGTGAGCAGCTGTGGGAATGTATTTAAACTGAACCTCTAAATCTCACCCATTCATTATTTGGTTAAGATTCCCACAACACAGTTGCAAGTAACTTGGAATTCAAATGGAAACTAGCTTTATTTTTTCAGACTCCTGTGTTTTTCCTGTTCTGCTTCCTTACCTTCCAAATAGGTAGCTAAAATCACAAGTAATTATAGTCTATAGCTTCGGTTCAAGAGGACAAAGCCTGAAAACTATTGTATTTGTGAGTTCACTGACTACAGAGCCAGAAACCATATTGCTGCCTCCACAATAGTCAGATACAGTTTAAGAAATATCTTCCCAAGCTGATGCTACAAAAACCCCTACATGCTATCATTAGATGGACTTCCATCATTGCCTTTGCAAACTCTAATTATGCGGATTTGTCCTGTGCAGTCCTGGGGAGACGGGGTGTCTGGGGAAGGGAGCAGCACGGTGTCCACACTCAAAACTTACATAGACTTCCTGAGTGGCCCCGAATAGGTCACTGAACATCAATATCTTCGTCTCCGAAATGGGGATAATATACACTTTTGGTACTTTTTGTACAGTCATGGAGCAACTAAACTAACATTTCAAAATGCTTCAAGTGCCTTAGCGTGATGAAAAGACAGAATATTCTTAGCGAAAATTTGGATATCAGTGGTATATTTCTACGCTTGATTTTCTTCTTAGTTTATTTTTTCTAGTCTCATATAAAGAATTCAAAGATATTCTTTTCAAAGGAAAATCAGAAATTCATCTGTTATCCTGAAATGCTGCACTGTATTTATGATATGCTGGTGGGATTCACCATTCAAGTATTTGCATTCACCATTCAAGTATTTGCATTTCTACCATGTAAATACAAGTAGAAAACAACAAAACAACCTGAACACCTAAAATGGCTGCCATATACCAGTGAGGGACATTTTACATCAGCTGTGACTATTTAAATTCAGCTTCAAGTATAAGATTATACTTTTTTAAAAATTAGGTTATGTATTTAAGAAGATTCCTGTATGGCTCTGATGGTTGAAGATAAGGTTGAACTGTTCACTATTATGTTGGCATGAAGCTGATTTTTAAGCAGTGAAAAAATAATTTGGA